>KV004000.1:245199-263824 GCA_001598015.1 Dorcoceras hygrometricum | reverse complement strand
CGATTGGTATGGCGCCGTTTGAGGCTTTGTATAGTAGAAAATGCAGATCGCCAGTATGTTGGGAAGAAGTGGGGGAGAAGCAGCTGTCTTCCCCAGAGTTTGTGCAGCAGATGAACGATCATGTGGATCTGATTCGACAGCGGATGAAAGTTGCCCAGGATCGCCAAGCCAAGTTATGCAAATAGGAGGCGTCGACCTCTAGAGTTTCAGGTTGGTGATCTCTTTTTCCTTAAAGGTTCTCCGTTTCGCAGTGTCATACGCTTTGGACACAAGGGAACTTTAGCCCCTCGTTATGTTGGTCCGTATGAAATTGTTGAGAGGATTGGCCCTTTGGCGTATCGGCTGTTGTTGCCACCAGATTTATCTTCTCTACATGATGTCTTTCATGTTTCCATGTTGAGGAAGTATGAGCCAGATCCGTCTCATGTGTTGAGAACTGATGAGGTTGGACTAGATCAGACGTTGAGTTATGTTGAGTATCCCTTGCGAATTTGGCATCGTAAAGAGAAACAGTTAAGAAATAAAACCATTCCCTTAGTGATGGTTCAATGGAGAAAACATGGTAGAGAAGAAGCTACCTGGGAGATAGAAGAGAAGATGAAACGTGAGTGGCCGCATCTGTTTGTGTGAGGGTTGCATCATATTTCAGTAATTGTTTGCTCAGTTATCTTGAACTCTTGGTGGTGAGTGCAGTTGTTACCCGAGTTTGATTTCGAGGACGAAATCGTGTTTTAGTGGGGGAGAGATGTGAGACCTGTGTTTTCGCAATCAGGTGTTGGTCGGGTTTGGACCAGCTGTTGGTCGATGTGCTTGGCGTAGACATCGAATTTTCCAAAGTGTTAGAATCAGCAGTTGGAAAGATATCAGCGGTTGTAGTAGGAATCATCCGTTGAGTGATTGTGTCAGTTGTTGATATTTCAGATGTTGCGTGTCGGTAGAAAGCAGCAGAAATGCCGACGTGGATTCTAAACGATGGTGTATTAGGGCGTATCCAGCTGTTGCGAGAGACCAGCTGTTGAGAGTGATCAGCTGTTGGTATTTTAGTTGCGATGATCAGCAGAGAGCGCTAAGGGATTCTGAAGCGACGATGTTTTGTGTTCAGGAACCAGCTGTTGGTTTCGTTAGCGTGTTTCGTAGCGGGTAGCAAAACTATGTTGTTTAGATAAGTTGGAACGACAGCGTTTTGAGTGGAGCGCTTTGTATCAGCTGTTGAGAGATCTCATGCGTTATGACTGCTGGTTTGTGAATCAGCTGTTGGTAGCAAGGTGACGTGTTCCTCTACGACATCGTTTGGTTAAGTTGGTGCGACGCCGTTTAGCTTTAGCGTTGTTTGAAAGATTCAACTGCTGGTTGTTTTATTAGCGATAGGCAAAAGCTGATGCGAGATTCCTGCTGGTTGGGAATATTAGTTGTGACGACTGATTTTGTCGGTGGATATAGTCCTGTTATTTCTACTGTTTGAGTAGTGTATTTAAGAGAAGACTTGGTCTTCGATTGTTTAACAGATCCCATACTTAGAAATATTTCCCGATAGCAAATATTGTCGCGAACCATAGTTATTGTTCACAGTAACCTTATCCGTCCTAATTTCCGGTGGTAGACAACTCCGACGAGAGTGAGAGTGGTAGCGTTATACTCCTCTCGCTAAGGCGCTTCGTTCTATACCTCTTTAGAAAGCGTTGGAGAAGCTGGAAGAGGATCGCAGGATCACTACGATACCTCCCTCATGTAGTTTGCTAGCATAAGCATTCTCTGCCGTGCCAGTAGTTTCGTTGGGGTAAGTAAAGATACTACCTTTAAGCTTTGTTAGAGCTTTCCGTTTAATTAGGAAGGTAGATGAGCGTTGGTGGAGTTGTAGCCCCCAGCTGCTGTTATTTTATGTTTCGGCTTTTTGAGCAGTGGCTTGTGTTGATATAGCAGGTGACAGATCTGTGTTGCTCGGACTTGATTGTAGCAGTCGTGTGTGTTAATTATAGCTCAGAAGCTGGTGAGGTACGGATGTTGAGCTTGTATTACGGCTGGAATTGGCATGGATATTATGTTTGATTGTTGTGTGTGCATTGCTTGTTGTTTTATATGCTGCTCAACTGTTTCATTGCATACGCATGATCATTTCCATTTCAGATGTTGTAGCCGTGCTTTGTTGTTGCTCTATTTTCTTACCAGGATGCGAGGGCGAGCGGCAATACCGCACTCTCATCTCCCTGCTGGTCTGTTAGCCCTCATGCGCCGAGTGGTTAACTACCACAGTTCATGTGTTGGGCAACAGCAGGTTGAGTTATTGATGCATCTGGTATTCAGGTGTGGTGTAAAGATGAGCGGGTAATTCCCATGTGCTTGTACACACACCAGTGGCCACTAACTATTCTTCGCAGAATCTGTTGTCAGATGTTGAATTCCTTGGCTCCCTTTCTTGGTTGTAGCCTTCGGCTGTTGCATTGTCTTTCATGCATAGCATTAGCATTATATCTTTTGCTATTCATTGCTGTTTTATAGTTGCTCTCCATACTGGGGTTTAACCCCGAGGTCCCTCTGGGGCTGTTGTGTTTGTTTGCCTGTTTGTTGTTCAGGTTTCCCAGGTTATTCCGCTGGCCGTGGCTTTGACCCAGCTGGAGGTGCCCAGGAGGTGGATAGAGTGTCCCAGTTATGTATATTATTTATGTGCACTGGTATCACCGCGGGTGGGATGTCCCGGGTGATGCTTAGATATATATAGCTGTCAGTCTCTTAGTACTTGTGTAGTATTCAGCCGTTGGGCTTTTGTTGTATTTGAATATTTGTGCTGTTGTGGATTTTTAAATTGAGATTATTTTTAGTATCTTGTATTTTAAATTATGTTATATTTCAGTAAGGCCAAAAGCAAAAAAAAAAATTTAGCCACTTTTCAGTAGCTTCCATTTGTGTTTGCGTAGTTTTACTCTGATGTGTGCACGAGGCCTGAAATGTATTTTCGATCCTAAAAGTGGTATCAGAGCTCGGTATCTCAGTGTCTGAACAGTATTCTTATTTGCTTTCATCAAAAATGTCTATTTCTCACAACAAAATTCTCATTTTTCAAAAGAGGAGTATGACGTCTGGAAGATCCGGATGCAAGCTCGTTTTGCGGCCCGGGCGATGATATATGGTTCATCATAACAGATGGACCAATCAAGATTATGAGGCCAAACACAGCCGTTGCTATATCTGCTGGTGCTGCTCAATGGGTTGAGAAGCCAAGGATGGAGTGGACCTCCGAGGATAAAAAGGAGGCCAATTTGGATAACGTGGCCAAGGACATTCTTTATAAGACGCTGGACAACAACATGTTCAGCAAGGTTCAAACTTGTACCACGGAAAAGGATATATGGGAGAAGTTCACTCAAATCTGCGAGGGAAATGAGCAAACGAAGGAAAACAAGCTAACTGTGGCCCTACAGAAATTTGAGATAATAAAGATGAGGCCTGAAGAGACCATGGGAGAGTTTGATGAAAGGTTCATCTTGCTGGTGATAGAGCTGACTAGGCTGGGAAATGAATACAGTAATAGGGAGCTGGTCCTGAAGGTTATGAGAGCGTTGCCCAGGGAGTGGGACGTTAAGACTATGGCAATGAGGGAGTCGAACGGCCTGAACAAGTTGGAACTTCATGATCTTTTCGCAAACTTGAAGGCTTACGAGTTTGAGCTGGAGACAAGAGCTGAATCAGAACCATCTACATCACAGCCAAAAAAAGCTCTTGTAGCAGTTACTCCAGAACAGAGTCCTCAAAGCAAATCAACTGAGGAACTCAGCAGCTTTTCATCAATAAATTCGGGAAATTTGTGCGAAAGCATAATTCTAAAGCTAACTCTTTCGATTCAATTAAAAATAATTTAAATACTTCTTCTGACGATAAATGTTACAACTATGGCAGGCTTGAATACTTCACAACGGACTGTAGTAAGCCCAAGCAGGACGCAAAGAAGCAACCAGATCACAATAACAAGGACAAAAAGGAGAAAACGTTCTACAGGAAGAGGATGACTAAATGGTAGCCGAAGAGAACAAGAGTTCGTGGGCAGACACAGATTCTGAGGACACTGATGAGGTATTCGATTTTCCCAATCTAGAATTTACACGTGATGACCTTGTCACTGCACTTAATGGTTCATGAGTACAAGAAGCTTTCTCAGTCATTTGAGTAAGTCAAGGCCGAAAAAAGAGCCATGTTACTAAAGCTGAGCTGGTAAGATCAAGAGAAATGAAGGCTACTCTAAGTAAGCTTTCAACTGAAAATGAGGAGCTGAGAAACAGATCTCAGGAGATACTAAATGAGAATCAGTGCTTAGCTGAAATTATAAGCTCCTGGTAAGTCCTCTACTTCATTGCAAAAACTGCAAGGAGCTAAAGCCATCTGGTGATAAATCCGGACTTGGCTATGGTAGTGATGAAAGCAGTATGGCAGAAACCAGTACTCACCCAAAGATGGATAGGACAAAGATTCAAACAATGAACTTTATAAAATCCAGCACGGGACAGCCTGAAGAGGCCAAATCTGAGGAATCACCGATAGCATTTAAGCCTCCAATCTGGCAAGGTGATATTGCGGGCTGGGTTATACTGCTCCTGAAAAGCCTAAGTAGAGCTGGCTTAAGAAACGTGTATAACAGATGAAGGGTCAACCCAAATCTGGTGGAAGAAGGCCAGGCCAGTTCTCGAAAGGTTTTGTGAAGGAAAGGCGGTACAGGCCTAAGTACAATAAGTCCATATCTCATGTAAAATATACTGCTTATCAGACAAACTTCAGATCACATAGCAAAATTAAATCACACATGTACCTTGATGCACATATGGTGGAGTTGTTAAGATTATCCAAGTATGGGTCCCCAAGGGATTAATCAAGCTTGGACCCAAGTAAACCAAAAGGGTACCAAATTTTTGTATTGTTTGTGATTGCAGGTACAATAGAATTCAAGACTGGAGCAATCAACTTGGTACCTGGACAGTGGATGTGCGAGGCACATGACTGGTAACCCGAAGCTGTTATCATATCTCAAGACGTACAGTGGACCTAAGATCACATTCGATGATAATTCAAATGGTAACACTGTGGGTAAGGGTAAGCTTATCCATGGTAACTTTACTGTCAGCAATGTTCTTCTAGTTGAGAACTTATGTTACAATTTGATTAGTATCAGTTAATTGTGTGACGGTAATTTTTCTGTCAAGTTTCAAAAGCACACATGCACAGTTCAAAATTCGGAAGGTCTGACCGTGCTGGTAGGTTATAGATCGGGGAATATCTACAAAATAGACTGGTCATATCAGTCGCATACCAAACAAACTTTCCTAGTAGCTGAGTCTTTTAAGAGTTGTCTATGGCATCAGCGGATGAACCATCTAAATTTTAAAACTATTGCTAATCTGAGTTCGCGTGAGCTGGTTAATGGCTTGCCTAAAATAAAATTTTCAAAAGACAAGATTTTCTCTGCTTGTCAGCTGGGAAAAAATATTAAATATAATTTCCAAAATAGAGGCAGTAACAAAACCTCTCGCAAGCTGGAAATTTTACACATGGATCTTTTCGGTCCCATACCGGTGACCATCTTAGGGGGAATGAAATACACCCTTGTCGTTGTTGATGATTTCTCAAAAATTACATGGGTGTTGTTTTTAAAATCAAAGGATCAAACTACCGACCAGTTGATCAAGCTTTTAAAACGTTTAAAAAATGACAAATCTTGCAGTGTTAACTGGATAAGAAGTGATAGAGTATCTGAATATTATAGATTATCCTCTTAACTGGATGACATTGGAATTAAGCATGTGTTGTCTGCAACTATAAAGCCTCAGCAAAACGGGTAAGCTAAGC
This sequence comes from Dorcoceras hygrometricum, assembly GCA_001598015.1. Classification (NCBI taxonomy): domain Eukaryota; kingdom Viridiplantae; phylum Streptophyta; class Magnoliopsida; order Lamiales; family Gesneriaceae; genus Dorcoceras; species Dorcoceras hygrometricum. The sequence goes on along the minus strand of KV004000.1, from coordinate 257,995 downwards.
ATAGAAACCGTACTTTAAAAGAAAGCTGCTACAACCATCATTGCTGATTCAGGAATTTCTAAGAAATTATGGGCTAAATCTTTTAACACAACTTGCTATACTCAGAAAAGATCGATGATTAATAAGCATCATGGTGTAAACCCCATATGAGATCTGGAATGGAAAGAAACCTTATATTTCGTATTTCAGGGTATTTGGATGCAGATGTTTCATCCAAAACAATGGTAAAACCAATCTAAAAGCTTTTGATGTTAAATCTGATGAGTATTTCTAGGATACTCAGCAGTGACCAAAGCCTACATAGTCTTCAACAACAGAACGCTGACTGTGGAGTAATCATCTCACGTAGTGTTTGATGAGACCAGTTTTAAATCAACTTAAGCTGCTAAACTTAATGATTTGTGTACTCATCTGGAATCAACCAATCTAGATGAATCAAGTGACGACGAGAAAAAAACCAGATTTCAAGCTGAAGATCAGCATGCACTGGCCACACCAATCACCAACACTGATATTCAAAATGTTGCGCAAGCTGGTGTCCCAGGTAACATTGAAGTCATTGATTTGACTAACAGTGACTCCGTACAGGACCAGCAAGCAACAGGTGTGCCAGATGTGGGTGTCGGTTCAAGCAAAGCTGATCCAGATTGCGTACCAGCTGGTGGAGAACATGCACAAGATGATCCAGCAGGGCACATTCATGGCGACCTAGTAGGACTGCAGAGGGAACATGATGCCAGCATTGAAACTCAGCATGAAGCATCAACCTCATATAGACCAGGATTCTGGTGGAATAAGAATCATCCACCTGAGCTGGTCATTGGTAACTCTTCTGCACCTCTTAGGACACGAGGCCAGATGACAGACGAAGATTTTAACTCTGCACTCATATCTCATATACAACCTAAGAAGGTAGATGAGACCTTAGTTGACCCAGGCTAGATAGAAGCTATGCAGGAAGAACTTAGCCAATTTGAACGTAGCAAAGTATGGCATCTAGTTCCTAGACCTACTAACCAGAACATAATAGGTACTAAATGGGTCTTTAGGAACAATTAGATGAAAACGGCAATGTAGTAAGAAATTAGGCTAGATTAGTGGCTCAAGGCAATATAAAAGAATAAGGAATAGATTTCGAGTAATCCTTTGCCCCCAGTAGCCAGATTAGAGGCCATACACATTTTTCTTGCATATGCAGCTTTTAAAAATTTCTAAGTTTATCAAATGGATGTAAAAGTGCATTCTTAAACGACATCCTAAATGAGGAAGTTTAAGTTACACAGCCTTCTGGCTTCGTCCATCATACCAGACCAGATTACATATATAATCTAGACAAAGATTTGTTTGGTCTGAAACAAGTTTCGAGAGCTTGGTATGATACTTTGTCCAAATTTTTGATTGATCGTGATTTTATTATTGGTTCTGTAGATAAGACCTTGTTTAAATTCGTTAAGAATAATCATGTCTTATTAGTACAAATCTATGTTGATGATATTATCTTTGGCTCGACTAATTCTAAGCTATGTGATAAACTTTCCAAGCTGATGCAGGATAAGTTCAAGATTAACATGATGGGGGAGCTGACATTTTTCCTCAGATTACAAGTGAGGCAGCTTGAAGATTGAATCTTCATCAATCAAGACAATTACACAAAGGAACTTCTAAATAAGTTCGGGATTGAAAAATGATCTTCAGCATCTAATCCAATGAGTGCTTCAATCAAGCTGGACAAGGATGAAGCTGGAACTGTCGTAGATCTAACTATGTATCGTGGGATGATTGGATCACTTTTTTACCTAACTGCAAGCAGACCGGATATTATGTTCGCTTTCTGTATGTGTTCTAGGTTTCAAGTTGATCCAAAACAGATCATCAAGTAGCTGACATCTTCACGAAGCCTCTACCGGACTATAAGTTTTCTTACTTTAAAAATATTTTAGGTCTCTTAGATATGTCTTAATAATGTTCTGTATGCACTTGTTCCGGGGAACAAAGTAATTAAAATAGATAATAACAAAAAGTCCACTGTTTGTCTCCGAGCTGGTCAGCTCCGTGCTGATCTGGTCTAGCTTAGGGACATATATAGTGTGATATTATCACGGTGTTTGGATTAATGTTTCTGTGCTGATACAGTAAAAAGATCGAACGGATGAGATTATTTTGTCGTTTTAAATTCCTTTTCAAATTGGACGGTCATCCTCTTAGAATTTCAAATGTCTTTCAAATCTGGTGATGACACGTGTCCACTCAAATCTTTCTCTCTCATCGTTCGTACATATAAACCCTTACCTTTATCTATTTTCAGTACGATTTTCAAATTCTCTTAAGAATTCAAGCATTCTCATCGCAATCTATCTCTCAAATCTTTCTTTACTCTCAAATCCACTAACACTTCCAACTTTAAAATGGCTTCCTTCATTGTTAACGATTTGCAGGTGAACTTTGAGTCGGTGCTCAGCTTGGAGGATGCTGGAATGGTTCGTATGTTCAAGAGCCTAGAGACATCAAGTCTTAGAAGATTTTTGGGGGTTTCGGGTTCAATGTTTGAGGAGGCGCTAAATCAGTTCTGTCAGGCCTCATGCTCTACTCAGAGTTAAACCACGCAAACATAGCGGAAGCATATAAAAAGTGGCTTAAAATTTTTGCTTTAGGTCTGACGGTTAAAACATTTAATTTAAAATACAATAATACTTAAAATATCCCAGTTCACAAATACTCAATACAACAGTACAGCATTTAAACAAATACAAATACCAGTACTAGTACATATATGTTATACGCTAACTGGGACACTCTATCCACCTCCTGGGGTACCTCCAGCTGGGTCAAAGCCACGACCAACAGAGAAACCTGGGAAACCTGAAAACACATGCAGGCAACAATACACAAGTCCCAGAGGGACATCGAGGTCAAACCCCAGTATGGAGAGCAGCAATAAACAGCATAAGGAAAACAACAGATAAATATGCAAATTCTATGCAAGGGATAGAGGCTACAACCGAAATCAGGGAGCCAAAGGATCTCAACAGCAAGGTCTGATCAAAGGAACAATAATCAGTTCATGGCCACGGGTTTACTGAGCACATGGGAGCTACCCACTCATCACCATTAAACCATACCAGATGTTAACAACCAGCTCAACCTGCTGTTGCTCACTCATGAGATGTGGGAGCTACCCACTCCGCTCATAACAGCTAACAAACCCAACAGGGAGATGAGGTACGGGAGTTACCCGATCAGCCTCCGAGGTATACGGGAACTACCCGCTCGTCCTCGATCACAGCATCCTGGTATTCTCAAATCAACAGAACAGGCACAACTAGCAAAACAGAGCTCAATAGGATAATGCGTGTATGCAAATGCAACAGCTGATATCAACACAATGCACAAACGCTAACAGCACAGAGCATACACAGCAAAGCACATAATCCATGCTCAATCCTAAGCTGTAAACAAGCTCACATCCGTACCTCAATTCTCTGTAAGATGCCACAATGACGCAGATCCACACCTAGCTAAGCCAAACCCAAAAAAACTTCTCAAATACCGAAGCACAGAAAAGCAACGGCTGGGAGCTACAACTCAACCAGTGCTATCCTACCCGATCTAACACCACAGAAAGCTCTAACAAGCTTAAAGGCAGGAACTTTACTTACCCCAACAAGCTAGTAGCGAAATCCGACGCTTATGCTAACAGACTACACAAGGGAGATGTCTTCGCACACCTCACCAGCTTCAAGCAAATGTTCGAAAACAATATCCAAATGAAGCGTCTCAGCAAGAGGAGTCCAACGCTACCACTCTTACTCTTGTCGGAGCTGTCTACCGTTGGCAATTGAAGAAGATAAGGTTCGGTAAACAGTAGCTAGGGTATCGCGACAGAAATTGGCAATCGGTAAATATTCTAAGTATGGAAACTAGATACTCAATTCGAAGATCAATTCCTCTAATATAAGCCAAGGATGCTCACAACTGCTGTCTACACAACTTAATCTATCGCAACTGGAATTCCCGCTCGCAAACAGATCTTGCAACAGATCTCACTCTAAACCAGAACAGATCTCTACTAACTCAAACGACGTCGCAGAGAACTACTGTCGCAACTGGACACGTCACCCGCTACTCACTGCTGAACACTAACCAACATCTGTTAGCAATGCTACAACAGATCTCTCACACAGCTGACGCTAACGCAACTCACAGCTGAGTCTTCTTCGCTAATCCAAAACGCTGTCGTTCCAACTAATCCAAACGATGACGTAGAACCACTCACTGCTGAAACACGCTAGTGCACTCGTTACTGCTCAGCGACTGCTGATCTCGCTACGACTGCTGAACAGATTCCGCACCAACTCTAACTCTCCAGAACTGTTCCAAGGCTGAAACAAAACCCGATAGCTTCTCTAAGCATATCGACTCAAAGCTGATCTCAATCAAACCCGATTAATTAACTCAATTAATCTTATCAGCTTTCAGGTCTCACAAGTTCTTTGCCAATGCATCTGTTATTGCAGGAACAATAGTGAGCATGGTGGCGAATAGGAAGATGGTAATAACCATGGACGTTTTTGTTGAGACGTTCCATCTTCCAACTAAGGGGCTGGACAGTTTTTCAGGGCTTCCGGCCCAAGCCATAGCGGATATGAAGATGTTTTCTGCTACAGATGCTCCATTCATGCCTTCCAACAAGAATAAGGACATGAAGGTTGAGTACAGATTGTTGCACGATGTTGTGGCGAAGTCACTGTCTATGAAAGCTGGTTCGTTTGATGTGGTGACAACGGAAAAATTTGATATAATGGTGGTGATCAGCGCTGGACTGAAAGTGAATTGTGCGCATGTTCTACTCAAGACCCTAGCTGCCATGGTATCTACGCCTGGCGAGCAATATCCGGGATATGCGGTGCCACTCAGTATTTTATTGGAGAAGTTAGTAAAAGCGGATCTTGGGGAGTCCGTGGCTCTACATCCCCTAAAAGTGTTGAACCACAAGTCGGTTCTCACTTATATGAAAAAGAACCAAGCTGCTCACCAAGCTGGTGGGGGGAGCAAAACATCTGGGGAGAAGGAAGCTATAGAGCAGAAGAACGAGAAGGTGCCAATCAAGAAGAAGATACTGTCTCGGACAGCTGCTCTAGCCAAGTCAAAGTCTGAGACCAGCTTAGACGATGACAAGCGTCCTCTGGCGACGCTGGCTACCGCAAGAACAGGTGGAGCTGGTAGTAAACAAAAACTTATTCTTGCTCCATCTGATTCGGAATCAATCGTGTCTCTACCTATGCCAGAGATCAAGAAGAGGCAACGAACAAAGAGGCCTAAGCTGGTAAAGCCTATTCTAGATGTGGAGGATAAGTCCGTCTCCAAAGATCTTGTTAGGCCCGGTGCACAACACAGAGTTAACCACGCAATAAACAATAGCGAAAGCATTAAAATAGTGGCTTAAATTTTCGCTTTGGCCTGACTTAGAAAAAATAATCTAAAATACACTGATATTCAAAATATTGGTTTTACAACACTCGAAAACCAACTACAACGCATACAACGCAAATAACATACAAGCATAGAATGACTCCCAATTATACAAACAAAAGATCCATGATGAGTCTCTCGCTCAACATAGATACAATACAATATAACAAATATCTACTACATATAACTGGGACACTCTATCCATCTCCCGGGACATTACCAGCTGGATCAACTCCACGACCAGCGAAGAAACCATGATAACCTGAAACACACACAGGCAAACAAGACAACCAGCCTCAGAGGGACATTGGGTCAAACCCCAGTACGGATAGCAACTGAAAAACAGCATTTAAATAGCAGTAGATAATACGCGAATGCTATGCATGAGAATAAGGATACAATCGAAGGCAGGGAGCCAAAGGATCTCAAGAAACTGCTCAACAACTGATATCCAATCAACTGGAAGATAGTTGCCACGGTGTGTGTGAATATATGGGAGCTACCCACTCGTCTCAACACATGGTACCAGATGCACAACAGATCTCTCAACCTGCTGTTGCCCAGCTCATGATATGTGGGAGCTACCTACTCGGCTCATAGCGGCTAACAGATCCCAGCAGGGAGATGAGGGACACGGGAGTTACCCGCTCGGCCTCCAAAATAAGCATCCTGGTACGCACAGATCAACACAACAAGGCACGGCTAAACAAGATCTGAGCTCAACATGAATAATGCGTGTATCCAATGTAATAGATTGCAATAATCAACACAGCAGAAGCAAGAAATAACAACACAGAAGTATACACAACAGTACACATAATATCCATGCCAAATCCAATGCTGTAAAACAAGCTCACATCCGTACCTTAGTTCTGAGCTACAATCACCACAAAAGCGGTCCCCAACAACCAGATCTGAAACCTGCTAAGTAAAATAACAACGCTAACTCAGGGACACAAAGCTCAGAGCTACGAACTTGGAGCTACAAACCCAACCAGCTCTATCCTACCCTTCTAGCTCAACAAACAGCTCTAAACGAAGCGCAAGGGAGGATCTAGCTCTTACCCGAAAGCTCTACCTGAACGGAAAAACAAATCTGCTCAAATTGTAACAGACTACACAAGGTAGCTTCCTTCACGATCTTCTTCCAGCTAATCGCAAGCCTTCGAAAAAGATACAGAACAAAACGCCTTACAAGAGGAGTCCAACGCTACCACTCTTACTTCAATCGGCTCTGTCTACCGACGGCAATCAGAGAAGATAAGCTTCGGTGAACAGTAGCTAGGGTATCGTGACAGGGTATGGTTATGATAAATATTCTAAGTGTCGGGAAACAATAGCAAGACTACGGTCAAAGTCCTTTATATATACAACTTAAGTTTCCCAAATCTGATGAACAGTAACCACCGACAACATTAGCTCAAAGCTGATACTCGCTCAGATATGAGTATCACTCCAGATCTGGAACATACACTACACCAGCGTGCTACTACCAAACGACGTCGCACCACTAACCAATTAACACATACACGTGTCTCTCTAAACGACGTCTCATCGCTCCTAACCAAAACACCCAGATCTGAAAGACCAGATCTGATACCAACACTGACCAGCGTTCACTGATACACAAAGCAACATCGCACTGCCTTCCGGTCTAGCCAAACTAAAACTGGTCTACACCAACCCTTGAACCAGGCCGGTTCACGCAGCGCTAACAACTAACGCATCTCAAATATGATTTCCTCTAAACGATGATGTATCGCTACCCGTGCAGGATATCCATTAGCGAACTCAAGGCACTTCGCGAGAACCAGATTTGACCTCTAGCTTCGATTACAATCAACTAACACCAAATCCGAATTCACTAACCAGCGCTTCTCAACTCCCCGAATCTGATTACTACCCTGTTGAACTCTACAACTTACCAGAGCTGTTCGAAACACAAATATAGGAACTCGATACGTTAACCAAGCCTATCACTCAAAGCTGGTTCACTCCTGATCTGTTCAATCCAAATCTGGTCTCTCCAAAACCCGATTAATTAACTCAATTAATCCAATTATCTTTCGGGTCTCACAGATCTTCCTCTAAAAGTCAGGCCAGATACTGAACAAGCTGCCTAGCAATCTGCTGCTTATGGAAGTGGGATGGTGTTTGCCCCCATGGAGATTAGAGATATCAACTGGGCAACCCACTTCCTACCAAAGATAGACCCCGCTGCTAAGGGCAAAGAAGTACTAGAAGCATTTTTCGACCGAACCCAGTTGAGGAGCATTGTTTATTGGTGATTCAATCTGTCTGGGAAGCGGTGTCCTCAAAAATGTCTTCATATGATGAATGCACACGCTTTCGAACTGAGGTGAGCTCAACACAATAACGTCGATGATGCCCATTACCAGTTTGGCCAAAGTAGAAGATGAATTCATGTCATGGACTGAGACAGAGCGGGTGTCTGAATTATTGCAGCGGAAGTTGCTGGTGCAATTCATGTTGTATGAGAAGGAGTTTCAAGAAGCGGTAACACAGATCTAAATCTGACACAGCTGCACCGTCTACCAACTATGATCACATTTTCATTCGTTTTCTCGAAAAAGAACTCAAGGAGATCATGAAGCAGCACCGATATCAGCGTTTTCAAGCTAGTCTACCCCTTCTGGTCCCAGAATCCTCAGCCACAGGATATTATTCTACAGATGATACTCCCGAAATTACCTGGGCTGAGGCGTGCATAGCATTAATAATTGGAACCACTACTGCAACTCGGGATGCCAAGGAGCAACCAGTTCTTGCTATTGAGCAACTGGCTCAGGCTCATGAGGAGGATCAACGGGCTCAAGAGGAGGAGCGCCAGGCTCCAGAGGTAGAGCAACCAGCTGAGCATCAGGCTCAGGAAGGTTCAATCCCATCTAGTCCAAATAATTCAAGTTTTTCCGTTCATTCTACCGATACCGTTGGTAATAATGAGGAACTTCAGGTTCCATATTCTTCCGGTCTTGCAATTGTACAGTATAGAGAGCAAAGAGAAAATATAGAAAAAGACTAAGATTTTACCCAAGATGGTCCATAGCCCGTCAACTTTTCTAGTACCCTGGAATATTTTGATGTTATATCTGAATTTAATCATTGAATAGTGTCGTCACATCCCTGGAATCCACGGTTAACATGATGCGGGATGATCAAACGTATATGAAATACGACGCTAACAAAGAATTTCACAAGAAGATGGATGAGGTGGTGAGCAGCGTCAATACTTCTCAGACGGCGTTGTAAACCAATCTTGCTCGTCAATGTACAGAAAGCCAACATAATTTTGCTAGTGAGATGGCCTAGGTCAAATTACAACTAGCTGAATTGGTCAATCACCTTAAGGAGATTGATGATGCCAAAAATAGGGAAGCAGAGAGTAGCAAAAAGAGACGGTTGCTGTGAGGACTTAGGGGCTTAGATCTTTTTTTATTTTCTATACCTGATTGTGTTTGTAAATTGCTTAAAATTTAATAAAATCTCTTTTTCTGCACAAGTTTGTCATCACAAAAAAGGGGGGAAAATTATGGAGAATTTATAAGTTTTGGTGAAGACAAAAATATATTAATCAATCAGCTCAAAGTTTAATCGACCAGATCAAGACGGAGATTACTGCATTGATTACTTAAATCGGATCGGAGCTAAGCTGGTTAAGGACAAACCAGCTCAGGGACTCTAGATCGAAGCTAAGCTGGTTAAGGACAAACCAGCTCAGGGACTCTAGAGCGGAGCTAAGCTGGTTAAGGACAAACCAGCTCAGAGATTTTAGAACGTAGCTAAGCTGGATAAGGACAAATCAGCTCAGAAATTTAGCTAAGCTGGTTAAAGACAAACCAGCTTGGAAGAACAGAAACAGATTAGATCAGTTTAGAAGAGCAGAGAATATCCAAACAGAATGGGGATAACGGACTTTGTATTGGATCAGTTGAGAAACCAGTTCAGAGCGAGCTGATTTAGGGATGGCATTAGTAAAAGACAATTTAGCCAGGTTCTTTGAGAAGAAATGGATAAAATCAGGAAGGCTTGTGTTTCTATTGAAGAAGAGAAGTGAACAAATATTACTATCTGGAATAGTACGGAACAAAGAGACCAGATCATCTCAGAGTAAATTAGAGCAGCTCAACACAGCGACCAGATCGGATTCCAGCTGAGTAAAGACAACTTAGCTATAAGGATTTCAGATTAATTTGAAGTATCTATCAACCTGATTTGATGTGTTGACTTCTCAGGATCTCTTATAGTTGTTGGGACTATCTTTAGCTAATTCAAGATATACCAGAGATTTGTTTTTCAACTAAGAATGGTGAAAAGGTTGCTAAAAAAGGAAAGCATTTAATAAAGGTGTACGTGAACAGTACAAGCATTAAAGACGCCACAGACATCTCACTTTTGATCTATACGGCGTGTCTACTGGTAACATTTATTACCGTTGATCCAAAGAGTATAAATTGGAGAAGCCGATCAGTTGGAAAGAACTTACGTGAATGCTAACAAAATGAATGCGAAAAGATTGTGAAAGCAAACAATATACAAGAGCGAAAACAGAGTTCGCAACTCTCAAACCAGCAAACAAAGGCACACACAAAACTTGTTGTTATCAATTTTCAGTGTCACACAAATCTTTGTAACCTCATTCTGTATATTGAGCTTTCTTTGTATATCAAAAACAGAGCGTTGAGAGCTAGAATAGCTAAACCAGCTTAGAGTTGAAATTTGTATTTCCAGAACAGATCGCGAGTCTGTTTCTGTTGTAAGAGTGCTAGGAGTTCGTGAAGCTGATGGCTGTCGGACCGGGTTGTTACAAGCGTTGTATTAATCAAATCTTCTAGTGGAAATCCTTCCTGTTGAGGAAGAAGGGGAGACGTAAGAGTTTAAGCTCTGAACTTTCAGAAACAAATCCTAATCTCTTTTACTTATTGCATTAAGTTTATAGTTTATACTTTCAATCTGTTTACTGTTGAATCGTGTTATTTTCGCATAAATATTTTTGTTACACGAGACAACAGTCTATACCGAGATCCTCCAAGATGGTAACTCAGCTTAGAGGTTAGCTAAGGGCAGTAAATTTTGTAACAACAGTTTTCTTAAATAATTAGCAAAGGAGTTCATTCACCCCCCCCCCCTCTCTGAACTCTCGAGCTGTATTTTTGATCCTAACATATAATGAAATTGAAAATGAACAAAATAAAAAAATAAACAAAATCAGTACTTCCTGTAATAAGAGCATATTTTCACAATTGCTACTCGATTGGCATTCATCACTTTGTCGGCATAGTGACGGCCCAAAAATCGTGAGTCCATTTTCAGGTCCAAATCAATAGTTTAACCACTATGATGCAGACAAGAATAACAGAGAACTCCGATGAACGGAAAGGAATAATAACATCGTCAGTAAAATATATGAAGATGAAGGAACATGAAATCGATATAATCAACCGACCACTAGTGATCGCAAGAACCGGCATATCAATCAATTTAGAAAATGGTGAATCGGAAATACGAATTCTTTGTTGCTCGCCTAAGATCGACTTCAGCTCGCCCATGACATTACCAAAATAGGCAGGTGAGCATCGTGAATATAATTGTTTTGCACTCTTCTTTGCATGTAAATCATCAACTACTTCATCTTTGGATGTCATTTATGTACAATCAAAAAAATTACAAAAATAATTTTAAAACTTTAATTTAAGTTTAATATCAAAAAAATAGATTAAATCATAAAAACTCCAAAAACATAAAATTATCAATACTAGTTTAAAAATTCAACATAGTGAATAAACGATTTCGTGAACGTAAATGTCAAAAAAAATGTACAAACCTAAAACAATGGATCTATTCTTCGTACCTTTGCCATAATTCTTCTTGTTTTTACTTCCGTAGTAGCTTCGTATTATGCTTCATTACCTTTTTCCTCATTATCACCTTTGGATTAGAAATCGCTCTTCTTCTAACTATGTTCTTAAAAATTGGATATTATAAGAAATAAAAAAAAATGCATCGAAACATGAATATCAGAATCAAACTAACAACATGTAGGACAGAGCACTTGCCACTTTATCAAAAGTTATAGATGGTGGTCATTGTGCAACATCAATTTTTTAAATCGTATAATAACACAATTGCCGCGGTTCTATCGCTCTACCTAGAAGGGGCAATTATTGCACTCCAACAATCCTCCTTCCAATAGTTGCACTCCTTGCAATCAATGGAAATCGAACCCGTGACCTTGGCTTTGATACTAATTGTTATGATCAAGCGATTACCACTAGGCCAAAAGCTATAGCTAATAGATAAGGTACAACTTTATTTCCTTATAGTGTGGCAGCGCAGAGTGCACCTATTGTGTGCGTTAGGGTTGGGCTGTTAGGTCCATGAGTTCGGGGAGGTGTGTGTCTAACTGCTGATGCTGTCTCATTTTCCTTAGAGATCGGTCTTACTCTTTCCCAACCGTCGGTCTTATCCCCAACAGAGATAGTATCACAAGTGAAAATCTAGTGTCACACGTTTACAGCCACCTGGTCAATCAGATCAAGCGACACTACGTCAGCATCTTGACGTACAAGAGCTTCCCAGGAGGTCACTCATCCCAATACTTGTCAGGCCTCGTGCTCATCTCAGAGTTAAACCACGCAAACACTAGCGGAAGCAATAAAATAGTGGTTAAAATTTTTGATTTTGGCCTGACTGAAAGATTACATAATTTAAAATACAACAATACTTCAAATATCCCAGTTTACAAACACTCAGTACAACAATACAATATATAACAAATACAAGAACACCAGACTACAATTGGATACAACGAAGCATAGGGCATTTCTGTCAGGCCCCGTGCTAATTACTCAATAAAATAGCACAATTAAAACGCATAAACACGGAAGCATAAAAACGGGCTTAAAACTTTTTTCGAAATAGTTTGGGCCTGAACTCAAAAACATACATTCAAAATATCAATACTCAAAATATGAGTTAACTCAAACTCATACAATACAAGTAACCAACAATACTCAATTCAAGGTAGATCCCCAATACATAGAAACCCGGGTCATCCCCCGGTTCGATACATAATAAAATAGACTGGGACTCAAGGAAACGGGGATCGACCAGCTGAACCTCCACTCTGTCCAGCTTGGTTACCTGAAGATCCTGCAAATGGGTAACACAGACCCAAACAACACAAAGCAGGAAAAGAAAATACGAGGTCAAGCCTCAGTACGAAGAGCTATCAAAACAGCTAACATGCAACATGCTATAAATCAATGCTATGAATGCATGAGGGCTATCAAGGATCGGATAGCTAGAC
>KV004000.1:208143-222969 GCA_001598015.1 Dorcoceras hygrometricum | reverse complement strand
ACCAACGCTCTGCGGACTTCCTCAACAATAAGGTCACCAACCTCAACCGGAGATCGTCGTCATACTGGGCTCGATCAAACAGATGTATGACGCTATGGAGCCAAGAATCCGCGTCCTCACTCGACTCATCACCATTGAAGATAGGAGGACTCATCCTCTGAAACCGAGCTATGACCACATCCATTCTCTCTACCGGAGCCGACGGAGCTGCAGCCTCCTCCTCTCCACTACTCTCAAGAGTATGACTAGGCACACTATGCTGATCCTCATTCTGTCCTCCTGACTCCTGGAATAGACCCCTACTACGACCACGACGTCTAGGCGGCATCTAAAACACTCAACAGGATAAGGAAAAACAGAACAGATACAGCATAGAAAGCATATAACACAAAATATGCAGCACGTAGTCATATTAGTCAAGAACATGAAACACGCAACACTGTGCCTAGACTCAAGTGTGATCAAAGGAAATGAGCTTATCCCAGCTTAAGCTCTGATACCAAAAATTTCAGGCCTCGTGCTCACAACAGATAAACACACGCGGAAGCTATCAAAAAGTGGGTAAAATTTTCGCTTTTAGGCCCGACGGTTTTAAACATATAATTTAAAATATAAAAATACTTAAAATAAGTTCCCAAATCATAACATTCAATAACAAAGCATACATAAGTCCAACATGTATCATATTCCCCTACGGGTACAACAACAAAGCGCAGGGCATCCCCCTGGCTAACTGATACATATATATATATGCTATATGCTACTGGGACACACTAGCCACCTCCTGGGGCACCACCAGCTGGGTTGAAACCACGACCAGCTGTAGAACCTGGTTTTCCTGAAAACAACGCAACAAAGGAACAAACCAAGCCCCGGAGGGACATGGGGTCAAACCCCAGTACGGAGAGCAACAGACAAAGCTAAAAGAATGCACAAGATAAAATGCAGATGCTATGCATGAGACGCCGAATAACAACGGAAAGCTCGACCCCCAAGGGAGCTAAGGAACTTAAACATAGCTCCAAGAATCATCAACAACGAATAGTGGCCACGGGGTGTGTTCACAGTGTGGTAATGAGCCACTCGCCATGACACTACACCCACTTACCAGATGCATCAAACAACTCGACCTGCTGTTGCCTCGCCAATGAACTGTGGTAGTTAACCACTCGGTGCATGGTGGCTAACGATCCCAGCAGGGAGATGAGAGTGCGGTATTGCCGCTCGCTCTCACATCCTGGTAAGAAATCAACAACAGCAATACAAGATACAAGGCTGCAAGACACGATACACATGGGACCTAAAATATGCGTGAACGAATGCGTGTATGCAATTCACAAGAAACAGCTAGCATAAACACAAAAGCCATCTCACAATTCATCCAAGCTGTCACCTTGCTGAAATTACAAGCTCAACCCGTACCTTAATTTCCTCAAAGAACGAAGCAACTCACTGCCTGCACAAATCTGCACAACAAAACTCACGCACGAGAACAGCAACTTCGTGCTTTTGCTCCAACCCACGAAGCTTCCAAAAATGGTGTAGGATGATAGAGCTTCTCGAGAGGAGTCCAACGCTACCTCACACGAGCAAAACAACCACCGGAAACGCCGGGAATTCACCGGAATAGCTCACGGTGAACAGTAACGAGGGTTTGAGAAAACAGAGAACGAAAGGCTGGAAAATATTCTAAGTATAGAATCTGGTATCGAATTTGAAGACCAAGTCTTCCCATAAAAAGCACTAGCAACGACTGGAAATCAATACCAATAATTGTCTACCGACAAAACCAGTCGACACTAACAATTCCCAAACCAGCAGACGCAAGAACCAACAGCTGATGAAATCTCGAGCCACGCTAAACAAATCCAGTCGCTAACTACAGTAGCGAACAATCTCTCGCAGCTGGACAACCAGACGCTGTTTCAAAATACAAAAGCTGGACAGCCAGTCGACCGGACGCTAAAATCACTCACAAGGCAAACCATCGACTGGTCCTCAAAACGGCGTCGCACCAACTTATCCAGACGACGTCGCATAGGATGCTCAATCCTTAATACCAGCTGCTGGTCATCCAGACGCAAGATGCAAAACAACGCACAACGCTTCTCTCGTCTGGCACCAGTCGCAACGTACCAACACAACCAGTCGCAAGCACAGGACCGCTGACCCGCGTTGACCATAGCTCTCGACTGCTTATCCAGACGCAACAACTACTCACATAATACCAGTCGCAGCTACAGTGCACAACCAGTCGCAATATACGACCGCATAGCTCTCGCGATCGATCATCCCAATGTTTATATATTTGATATATAGTTAGTTGGATCCGTATTTTTTAAATATGATTTAAAATATATTGCATGAGACCAAAGTTTTCAAAAATAAAACCCCTCGTTTTAAATACGATTTAAAACTAATATCAAGGTAAAAGTTTATTCGATAAACCAAAGGGGATTTAAATTTTTTTAAATTTCCTACCTTCCATCAACAATGGGTGTACGCCGATGCTAACCGTATACATGGCCCGGCTCATATTATTGAGGGGGTCATGTATGCCGGAAAGCTGTCCACGCCATTGACAATTGTTGTGAGTCGGTTGGAACTCCCTTTAACGTTGGCTCATATTATTGGGGACGTTAAGGGGACCGTCCTTCACGACTCAACATTGATGGGTCATCTTGACACGTGATAGTAAACGACGTCATATTATTGGGCCCTTACTGGACGTGAGGTGAATACATGGAGGTTGCACCGGTTGCAATCGGAAACTACCTTTTGAGGGTCATTGTAACGCCCCAAAATCCATAAGACCACTAATTCTAATTCCTGTGATTTGAGAACCTATTTCTGATTTCTTATTTCCAGCTTTCATAAGGTGCGGAGGTCCGATCAGTTGTCAACCAAGCGCGGCCAAGCAATTTTAAACTTTACAAAATGTCATGGCTGGTATGGGAGGATGGTTAAATTCTCCATTTATGTAGCACTATTGCAAATCAAAATAGTAACAGGGGATTTTAAGTAAATTTTTGAGATTTAGGTGTGGGATACCATGCCTACTCAGGTGTTTTTCCCTGTTACAAATCAGACTCCCATGCCACTGTCCTTGTGAACTATAAGTTCAATTATTTGCAAGAAAATGTTCATTTTCGCACCAAAGAAAATAGATAACATATTGTAAGTTAACTCAAACTTATACAAACCGGGTAACATTAAATCTCAAGTCTAAAATAAATCCCCAATACATAGAAACACGGGGCATCCCCGGTTCAGTACATAATCAAAGTAGACTGGGACTCAAGAGAACGGGGATCGACCAGCTGTACCACTATTCTGTCCAGCATAGCTACCTGAAGATCCTGCAAATGGGTAACACAGACCCAAAACACAAAAGCAGGAAAACAAGATACGAGGTCAAGCCTCAGTACGAAGAGCTATCAAAACAGCTAACATGGAACATGCCATAAATCAATGCTATGAATGCATGAGGGCTATCAAAGAATCGGATAGCTAGACCAGTCCATCAACTGGCAAATCAAATCAAGCCTCCACTACCACGCACAGCCAATCAGCCGGTGGAAATCTTCGGTCCGTGATCATCGGGGCCCGTCAGCCCATCACAGCTCGGGGTAGACACTCGAATCCCGGTAATCACCACTCCGATAATAGCGTTGGACTTTGCAGGAACGACTCATCAGTCAGCCAGTCACAAAGTGGCACCCAATCAGGTCATCAATTCTGTCAAGGCTCAATATGTATGCATGTATGCCAATCAATATCAATGCATAATGCATACAAGGCATAATACATGAAAACAGTAGGCATAACTCAAGCAATTCAACAACTGATTCACGTAGACACATAACAGCAATTCCACAGATTTCACAACACTAAAATATAGTCATGTTCACGCTCAAAGCTGCTAAGGGCTGCTCAATCGTACCTTCCTGCTCAAATCTACCTCAAAGCAACACAGCAAGATACGGCTTGCACAATTCTGATTTCCAACAAAGCGTAGTACTCAACAACGGGAACCTGGAAGTACGCGCATAACAGAAATCAAGGAATGGCTAACACAAATTCACAGCCAACTCTCAACAAAGCTCACGGCCAACAACCAAATCTCACGGCTGGAAATACCTAAATTCAACCCAGCGTTCCATGCCAACCATACAACTTAACAGAAGGCTAAAAGTAATGCTAGGAACAAGATTTCAACAAACAAAAGTCGGAAGCTACCTGCACGTCCAATCCACTTCCGAAAATCAGTAGCTTCACACTCTCGTTCCAGCTCCCTACAGCCTCCAAAAGTGGTATGGAAAGAAAGATCTCTTCAAGAGGTTTCCAACGCTACCTCAAACATGAAAAACGGTGGCCGGAATCAACGGGAAATCGCCGGAGAAGTTATCGGTGAACAGTACCCGAGGGTTTGAAAAGAAACGAAAGTTGGGAGGAAAATAATTGCTAAGTATGGAGTCTGCTTCAATAATTGAAGGCCACGCTTCCAATTTATACACGAGAGAAACCAGCTAAAATATCCACCGACAAAAACAGATCCCTGCATCGCTTGCAATTGCAAAACAGATCTCTCAATTTGGCGCTAAGTCCCATCAGACCTCACGCTATACTAAGTCTCGCGCAAACATCAAAACGACAGCGTTTAGGTAAAAAAAGATCTCATCGCTCGCGCAAAGCAAAACACGCTAAACGCTGGAAACCCAAAACGACGACGTACAGCAAAACAGATCTTAGCGCTCAAACAACAGATCTCAGCGCTAATCACTAAAACAGATCTCTACGCTTAAACAACGCAAAACGCCAAAACGACGTCGCACATAAAAACATATCTCTCCTCTACGCACCACGCTAGCGCTCAAACAGACGTCAACTCTATCTCGTTGACTTACACTAGTCACCTTCTCACGCGACGCGCTAACTCGACCAGATCTCTCATGCGAAACCAGATCTCTCCTATGAACGAAATCACGTTACCAACATGAGATCTGCTTACGTCACCAGATCTTTCACCATTTCCAATTGCGTTGACTCGCGTTGACATTCGGATTTACGAAATGCAAGCGCTTCACTCTCCAATCATCCAGACCTCACCAACACGATGCCGTTTAACTCAAATCTCGCGGCAACTCACGCAACATCAAGGAAAAACCAGATTTCTAATATAACTTCACCATTTCAACTCCAAACACGTCCAGATCTCACCCGATAATTTTAGCAAACAGATCTCATTCATCAGACCTCTCCGCTTGCGCTAAAATCAAGCGTTACTAAGGAAATCAGATTTCTCTCATAATTTCTACAATTCAACTCCAAATTCCAATCGGATTTCACCCAAAATCCTAAAATTCGAAATCTGAAAAATGATTAATCCTTAATCCAAAACCTGATTCCTCACATTCTCCCCAACTTAAGAGATTTCGTCCTCGAAATCAAAGGCAACAAGGGCAAAAGCAATCAAACATTCAAACCAGCACAAAATCTACTCAAATTCGAAGCAAAAACCAGAAATTTACCGGGAAAAATCTGCACAATCAATGCTCAAACAGATGAGGCCAGTCTTGTCTCATCTTCTCCTCCACTTCCCAGGTTGCTTCTTCTCGGCCATGCTTGCTCCATTGGACCATCACCAACGGAATTATCTTGTTCCTCAGCTGCTTCTCCTTTCGATCAAGAATCTACACCGAATATTCGACATAGCTCAAGGCAGAATCCAGTTCAACTTCGTCAGTTCTCAAAACATGGGACGGGTCTGGCTCATATTTTCTCAACATAGACACATGAAAGACATCATGCATCGCTGCTAACTCCTCGGGTAGCCTCAATCTATAAGCCAACTGTCCAATCCGCTCAACAATCACAAAAGGACCAACGAATCTGGGAGCCAACTTGCCTGTAAATCTGAAGCGCATCACGCTCTTGAAAGGAGAAATCTTGAGAAACACACGGTCGCCAACCTCAAACTCCAAAGGTCTGCGCCTTCTGTTCGCGTAGCTCGAGAAACGGTCTTGAGCAGCTTTCATTCTACTCCGAATCAAATCAATTTGATCCTTCATGTGCTGAACAAACTCCGGTGTAGAAAGCTGTCTCTCACCAACTTCTTCCCAGCAAATCGGGGATCTGCACTTTCGACCATACAACGCCTCAAATGGAGCCATTCCGATAGTCACCTGGTAGATGTTATTATACGAAAACTCAACCAAGGATAGCCCTGTAAATCTGAAGCGCATCACGCTCTTGAAAGGAGAAATCTTGAGAAACACACGGTCGCCAACCTCAAACTCCAAAGGTCTGCGCCTTCTGTTCGCGTAGCTCGAGAAACGGTCTTGAGCAGCTTTCATTCTACTCCGAATCAAATCAATTTGATCCTTCATGTGCTGAACAAACTCCGGTGTAGAAAGCTGTCTCTCACCAACTTCTTCCCAGCAAATCGGGGATCTGCACTTTCGACCATACAACGCCTCAAATGGAGCCATTCCGATAGTCACCTGGTAGATGTTATTATACGAAAACTCAACCAAGGATAGCGAATCCTGCCATCCACCACTAAAATCCATCACAATTGCACGCAGCATATACTCTAAAGTCTGGATAGTCCGGTCAGACTGTCCGTCTGTCTGTGGGTGATAGGCCGTACTCATAGCCAGTCTCGAACCCATCGCTGCCTGCAACCTTTTCCAAAATCGAGAAGTGAACCTCGGATCTCTGTCGGACACTATCGAAACCGGAACTCTATGCAATCTAACCACGTGGTCGACGTACAGCTTCGCCATTTTCTTCATAGAGCACCTCACATCATAGGGAATGAAATGGGCTGACTTCGAAAGTCTATCAATCACAACCCAAATAGCATCACATCCCCTGCTCGATCGAGGTAAGTGAGTTACGAAATCCATGGCGATATGCTCCCAATTCCATTGGGGCACCTCCAAACTCTGCAGTAAACCACCAGGTCTCATTCTCTTGGCCTTGACCTGTTGGCAATTCAGACATCGATCAACAAAACCAGAGATGTCGCTCTTCATACCTGCCCACAAATAGTGAGACTTCAAGGCATGATACATCTTCCTTTCCCCTGGATGCACACTGTACCGACTACAATGCGTTGCATTCATGATGGCCTCATTCAAATCAATCAGGTTTGGAACCACTAATCTCCCTCGAAATCTCAGACAACCATCCGAAGAAACAGAGAAATCATCAGACTGACCATTCTGGGCCTTAATCCTCAACTCATGGATATAGGGATCAGTCCTCTGCACCTCCCTGATGTCATGCAAAAGCTGTGGCTCAACCTGCATCGTAGAAACCATGAAGTACTGATCGCTCGGCTGTAATCTCCAACCCGAAGTACTCAACTGCTCGTAGACCCTCGAAGCACTCAAAAACGAAAGCATCGCAGGCTGGGTCTTCCTACTCAGTGCGTTGGCAACTGAGTTCATCCGCCCAGGCTGATACTAAATCTCACAGTTAAAGTCCTTGAGATTCCATCCATCGTCGTTGCCTCATGTTCAAATCAGACTGCGTGAAGATATATTTCAGGCTCTTGTGGTCGGTGTACACCACGAATTCTTCACCATAAAGATAATGCCGCCAAATCTTCAAGGCAAACACTATCGCAGCCAACTCCAAATCGTGAACAGGGTACCTCATCTCGTGAGGCTTCAACTATCGAGACGCATAGGCAATCACGTACCCGTTCTGCATCAGAACACATCCTAAACCATTGAGAGAAGCATCGGAGCACACCACGAATCCTCCGGATCCAGACGATAGAGCCAACACAGGAGCAGTAGTCAACTTCTCCTTCAACGTCTGAAAACTGTTCTCGCACTCATCAGTCCACTCAAATCTCTTATCCTTCTGAGTCAACTGAGTCAGAGGCTTAGCTATCGAAGAGAACTTCTCGATAAAACGCCTATAATAGCCAGCCAAACCCAAGAAACTATGGATCTCAGAAACATTTCGAGGTCTCTCCCAGTTAAGAACTGCTTCGACCTTGCTAGGATCTACCGAAATTCCTTGTGCTGAAATCACATGACCCAAAAAGATAATTCTGTCCAGCCAAAATTCACACTTGCTGAACTTGGCATAGAGCTGCAAGTCTCTCAATCGCTGCAACACCAGTCTCAAATTCTCCTTATGCTCTCTCACGCTCCTCAAGTAAATCAGGATGTCATCAATGAAGACGATTATGAATCGATCAATATACTCACTGAAGACGCGATTCATCAAATCCATGAACACAGCTGGGGCATTTGTCACCCCAAACGGCATGACAAGAAACTCGTAATGCCCATATCTAGTCCGGAAAGCTGTCTTCGCCACGTCAGCGTCTCTAATCCGCAGTTGGTGATAACCAGAGCGCAAATCAATCTTTGAGTACACGACCGATCCTTGCAACTGGTCGAACAAGTCATCAATCCTCGGCAAAGGATACTTGTTCTTCACTGTTGCTTTATTCAGCTGTCTGAAATCCACACACATCCTCATGGATCCATCCTTCTTCTTCACGAAAATAATCGGAGCTCCCCAAGGCGACATGCTCGGTCTGATGAAGCCTTTCTCCAAGAGATCTCTCAACTGATCCTTCAATTCTCTCAATTCTTCTGGCGCCAACCAATACGGAGCTCTGGAAATTGGGGCGGTACTGGGCACCAGCTCGATACTAAAGTCGACCTCACGCCTCGGAGGGAATCCAGGTATCTCATCTGGAAACACGTCGGGAAACTCTCGGACGATGGGAATATCATTCAACTCTAATCGCTGCTCTTGGGAACTATCAAGCGCGTAGATCATGAATCCAGTGTTACCTAGCGATAGCAGGCTAAACATCTCCATGGCGAAAACCAGCGGAATCTTCGGACGCGAATCAGCACCATAGAAATCCCACTTCTCACCCGAATCAGGGCGAAATCTCACCACACCATGGAAGCAATCGACTGTAGCCTTATAGCTAGACAGCACATCCATTCCCAAGATACAATCAAAATCTCTAATCTCCAAAACAATCAGATTGGAGACCAAAACATGCTCATCAAATCTAATCAGACAATCAATCACTACCTCTCAGGACCAAAGACTCACACCAGCAGGAGTAGACACAGACACGACATCACACAATGGGGATGAACTCAACCCATGCTCAAATACAAACAACTCAGATATGAAAGAATGTGATGCACCAGTGTCAAAAAGAACTTTCGCAGGATAATCAAATATAAAGCATGTACCTCCGATCACCATGCCAGGCGTCTCCTCAGCCTGCTCTCTGTTCAAAGCATTCGCCTGAGCCTGCCGGGGAATCTGAAACTGAGGTCGGGAAGGTCCTCCAAACCTAGATGGCTCATGAGGCTGAAATCCTGATCGCTGGGACTGAGAGAAAGACTGCTGTCACTGCGAAGAACCACTAGCGGAACCCTGCTGCGACTGTCCAGAAGACCGCCCTCCTATCGAAGGTCATGCCCTAGCGAAATGTCCCGGCTGACCACAAAGATGGCAAAGTCCTCTAACTCCACGACACTGCGAAGTCTCATGTCTCCCTCCGCACTGCCCGCAAAATCCGCCGCCAGAACCACTGCCTGAACCGCTGCCAGAACCAGAACTCACGGACCCAGAGGAACTCGAATGGCCCTTATTCTTGAATTGCTTCCCTCGAGGTCGAAACTGCTGGCGACTCGGCTGCTGTGACCCCTGAGGAGACTGATACGACTGCGACACCGCCGGCGCTGGCTGAGAAACACTTCCAGTTGTCTGATGCACCGGAGCCTCGGGATCCATCAAACTCTCCTCAATATCAACCGCATTGTTCACAGCTTCCATAAAGGTCGCCGGGGACCCAGACAACACCATCCTATAAAGGTCAGGTCTCAAGCCCTTCCAGAATTTGTTCCTCTTCGTCCGCTCTTGGTTCGCTACATGCGGCATGTACACCAAAAACGCAGAAAACTGCCTCGCATACTCGGCCACTCGCATATTTCCCTGCTTGAGGTTGTCGAACTCTCGCTCTCGGCTGGCGAAGTAAGACTCCGGGGTATATTCCTAAAGGAACGCCTCACAAAAACTCTCCCAGGTGATCACTGCTCCACTATCACGAAGAATCCTAGAAGTGCCTCTCCACCAGCGCTGCGCATCATCCCGCAGCTGCAGCACTGCTAACTTCACTCTCTTTTCCGGAGCGTACTCCAAGGTATCGAATAGCTCCTCCATCTGTACAAGCCATGCGTCAGCTCTCGCATCTCCCTCAGTAGCAGCAAACGTCGGAGGGTTCGTACGCTGAAATCGAGCTAAAACTAATTCCATCCCGCCCAACCGTCGGGTCACATCATCTACCTGATGAACATCCTCGTCACTGTCTGGAGCCCTAGACCCCTCGGAACACCTAGATCTACCCCTCCTCGGCGGCATCTACACAAATCTAGAGGTAAGGCTAATAACAGATAAACATCAAGGCAGATAATAATCACATAAGCCACAGAGTCAATCAACAATCAATTCAAAACTCTGTGCCTAGACTCGAGTGTGATCAAAAGAAATCGAGCTTATCCCAGTTTAAGCTCTGATACCAAAAATGTCAGGCCCCGTGCTAATTACTCACAATTAACACGTAATAAATGCAAAAACACGAAAGCTAAAATCAGGGCTTAAAAATTTTTCGAAATCATTTGGGCCTGAACGTAAAAACATACATTCAAAATATCGATAGTCAAAATATAAGTTAACTCAAACTTATACAAACCAGGTAACATTAAATCTCAAGTCTAAATAAATCCCCAATACATAGAAACACGGGGCATCCCCAGGTTCAGTACATAATCAAAGTAGACTGGGACTCAAGAGAACGGGGATCGACCAGCTGTACCACTACTCTGTCCAGCCTGGCTACCTGAAGATCCTGCAAATGGGTAACACAGACCCAAAACACAAAAGCAGGAAAAAAGATACGAGGTCAAGCCTCAGTACGAAGAGCTATCAAAACAGCTAACATGCAACATGCCATAAATCAATGCTATGAATGCATGAGGGCTATCAAAGAATCGGATATCTAGACCAGTCCATCAACTGGCAAATCAAATCAAGCCTCCATACCACGCACAGCCAATCAGCCGGTGGAAA
Source organism: Dorcoceras hygrometricum (assembly GCA_001598015.1). NCBI lineage: Eukaryota > Viridiplantae > Streptophyta > Magnoliopsida > Lamiales > Gesneriaceae > Dorcoceras > Dorcoceras hygrometricum. The sequence continues at coordinate 211,839 of KV004000.1, read as the reverse complement.
TCTTCGGTCCGTGATCATCGGGGCCCGTCAGCCCATCACAGCTCGATGGTAGACACTCGAATCCGGTAGTCACCACTCCGATGATAGCGTTGGACTTTGCAGGCACGACTCATCAGTCAGCCAGTCACAACGTGGCACCCAATCAGGTCATCAATTCATCTGTCAAGGCTCAATATGTATGCATGTATGCCAATCAATATCAATGCATAATGCATACAAGGCATAATACATGAAAACAGTAGGCATAACTCCCCATCACAGCTCGATCGGTAGACACTCGAATCCGGAGTCACCACTCCGATGATAGCGTTGGACTTTGCAGGCACGACTCATCAGTCAGCCAGTCACAACGTGGCACCCAATCAGGTCATCAATTCATCTGTCAAGGCTCAATATGTATGCATGTATGCCAATCAATATCAATGCATAATGCATACAAGGCATAATACATGAAAACAGTAGGCATAACTCAAGAAATTCAACAACTGATTCACGTAGACACATAACAGCAATTCCACAGATTTCACAACACTGAAATATAGTCATGTTCACGCTCAAAGCTGCTAAGGGCTGCTCAATCGTACCTTCATGCTCAAATCTACCTCAAAGCACAGCAAGATACGGCCTGCACAATTCTGATTTCCAACAAAGCGTAGTACTCAACAATGGGAACCTGGAAGTACGCGCATAACAGAAATCAAGGAATGGCTAACACAAATTCACAGCCAACTCTCAACAAAGCTCACGGCCAACAACCAAATCTCACGGCTGGAAATACCTGAATTCAACCCAGCGTTCCATGCCAACTATACAACTTAACAGAAGGCTAAAAGTAACGCTAGGAACAAGATTTCAACAACCAAAAGTCGGAAGCTACCTGCACGTCCAATCCACTGCCGAAAATCAGTAGCTTCACACTCTCGTTCCAGCTCCCTACAGCCTCCAAAAGTGTTATGGAAAGAAATATCTCTTCAAGAGGTTTCCAACGCTACCTCAAACATGAAAAACGGTGGCCGGAATCAACGGGAAATCGCCGGAGAAGTTATCGGTGAACAGTAACCCGAGGGTTTGAAAAGAAACGAAAGTTGGGAGGAAAATAATTGCTAAGTATGGAGTCTGCTTCAATAATTGAAGGCCACGCTTCCACTTTATACACGAGAGAAACCAGCTAAAATATCCACCGACAAAACAGATCCCTGCATCGCTCTGCAATTGCAAAACAGATCTCCCAATTTGGCGCTAAGTCCCATCAGACCTCACGCTATACTAATTCTCGTGCAAACATCAAAACGACAGCGTTTAGGTAAAAACAGATCTCATCGCTCGTGCAAAGAAAAACACGCTAAACGCTGGAAACCCAAAACGACGACGTACAGCAAAACAGATCTTAGCACTCACACAACAGATCTCAGCGCTAATCACTAAAACAGATCTCTACGCTTAAACAATGCAAAACGCCAAAACGACTTCGCACATAAAAACAGATCTCTCCTCTACGCACCACGCTAGTGCTCAAACAGACGTCAACTCTATCTCGTTGACTTACACGTGTCACCTTAAGCCGGTCTTCTTGTAATTCCGGTTGGAGCCAGGCGCAAGTCGCCAGCAAGGTAATCTACTAATCATCCTATGAATGGTTTATAGCACGATTTTATTGTATTGAACGTTTCCCGACGCCAAATTTTAAACTTCCGCTGCGCCGCCGGGAGACGGGATCCGGATCCGCCACCGCTATCCCAACAAACACGACCAGATCTCACCCAATAACTTTAGCGAACAGATCTCACTCACCAGACCTCTTCGCTTGCGCTAAAATCAAGCGTTACTAAGGAAATCAGATTTCTCTCATAATTTCTACAATTCAACTCCAAATTCCAATCTGATTTCACCCAAAATCCTAAAATTCGAAATCTGAAAATATGATTAATTCTTAATCCAAAACCTGATTCCTCACATTCTCCCCAACTTAAGAGATTTCGTCCTCGAAATCAAAGGCAACAAGAGCAGAAGCAATCAAACATTCAAACCAGCACAAAATCTACTCAAATTTGAAGCAAAAACCAGAAATTTACCGGGAAAAATCTACACAATCAATGCTCAAACAGATGAGGCCAGTCTTGTCTCATCTTCTCCTCCACTTCCCAGGTTGCTTCTTCTCGGTCATGCTTGCTCCATTGGACCATCACCAACGGAATTATCTTGTTCCTCAGCTGCTTCTCCTTCCGATCTAGAATCTGCACCGGATATTCGACATAGCTCAAGGCAGAATCCAGTTCAACTTCGTCAGTTCTCAAAACATGGGATGGGTCTGGCTCATACTTTCTCAACATAGACACATGAAAGACATCATGAATCGCTGCTACTCCTCGGGTAGCCTCAATCTATAAGCCAACTGTCCAATCCGCTCAACAATCTCAAAAGGACCAACGAATCTGGGAGCCAACTTGCCTGTAAATCTGAAGCGCATCACGCTCTTGAAAGGAGAAATCTTGAGAAACACACGATCGCCAACCTCAAACTCCAAAGGTCTGCGCCTTCTATTCGCGTAGCTCGAGAAACGGTCTTGATCAGCTTTCATTCTACTCCGAATCAAATCAATTTGATCCTTCATGTGCTGAACAAACTCCGGTGTAGAAAGCTGTCTCTCACCAACTTCTTCCCAGCAAATCGGGGATCTGCACTTTCGGCCATACAACGCCTCAAATGGAGCCATTCCGATAGTCACCTGGTAGCTGTTATTATACGAAAACTCAACCAAGGATAGAGAATCCTGCCATCCACCGCTAAATCCATCACAATTGCACGCAGCATATCCTCTAAAGTCTGGATAGTCCTCTCAGACTGTCCGTCTGTCTGTGGGTGATAGGCCGTACTCATAGCCAGTCTCGAACCCATCGCTGCCTGCAAGCTTTTCCAAAATCGAGAAGTGAAGCTCGGATCTCTGTCGGACACTATCGAAATCGGAACTCTATGCAATCTAACCACGTGGTCAACGTACAGCTTTGCCATTTTCTTCATAGAGCACCTCACATCATAGGGAATGAAATGGGCTGACTTCGAAAGTCTATCAATCACAACCCAAATAGCATCACATCCCCTTCTCAATCGAGGTAAGTGAGTTACGAGATCCATGGCGATATGCTCCCAATTCCATTGGGGCACCTCCAAACTCTGCAGTAAACCACCAGGTCTCATTCTCTCGGCCTTGACCTGTTGGCAATTCAGACATCGAGCAACAAAACCAGATATGTCGCTCTTCATACCTGCCCACCAATAGTGAGACTTCAAGGCATGATACATCTTCCTTTCCCCTGGATGCACATTGTACCGACTACAATGCGCTTCATTCATGATGGCCTCCTTCAAATCAATCAGGTTTGGAACCACTAATCTCCCTCGAAATCTCAGACAACCATCCGAAGAAATAGATAAATCATCAGACTGACCATTCTGGGCCTTAATCCTCAACTCATGGATATAAGGATTAGTCCTCTGCGCCTCCCTGATGTCATGCAAAAGCTGTGGCTCAACCTGCAACGTAGAAACCATGAAGTACTGATAGCTCGGTTGAAATCTCCAACCCGAAGTACTCAACTGCTCGTAGACCCTCGAAGCACTCAAAAACGAAAGCATCATAGGCTGGATCTTCCTACTCAGTGCGTCGGCAACTGAGTTCATCCGCCCAGGCTGATACTG
>KV004000.1:191328-202937 GCA_001598015.1 Dorcoceras hygrometricum | reverse complement strand
TCAGTACGAAGAGCTATCAAAACAGCTAAACATGTAACATGCCATAAATCAATGCTATGAATGCATGAGGGCTATCAAAGAATCGGATAGCTAGACCAGTCCATCAACTGGCAAATCAAATCAAGCCTCCATACCACGCACAGCCAATCAGCCGGTGGAAATCTTCGGTCCGTGCTCATCGGGGCCCGTCATCCCATCACATCTCGGTGGTAGACACTCGAATCCGGTAGTCACCACTCAGATGATAGCGTTGGACTTTGCAGGCACGACTCATCAGTAAGCCAGTCACAACGTGGCACCCAATCAGGTCATCAATTCATCTGTCAAGGCTCAATATGTATGCATGTATGCCAATCAATATCAATGCATAATGCATACAAGGCATAATACGTGAAAACAGTAGGCATAACTCAAGCAATTCAACAACTGATTCACGTAGACACATAACAGCAATTCCACAGATTTCACAACACTGAAATATAGTCATGTTCACGCTCAAAGCTGCTAAGGGCTGCTCAATCATACCTTCCTGCTCAAATCTACCTCAAAGCACAGCAAGATACGGCCTGCACAATTCTGATTTCCAACAAAGCGTAGTACTCAACAACGGGAACCTGGAAGTACGCGCATAACAGAAATCAAGGAATGGCTAACACAAATTCACAGCCAACTCTCAACAAAGCTCATGGCCAACAACCAAATCTCACGGCTGGAAATACCTAAATTCAACCCAGCGTTCCATGCCAACCATACAACTTAACAGAAGGCTAAAAGTAACGCTAGGAACAAGATTTCAACAACCAAAAGTCGGAAGCTACCTGCACGTCCAATCCACTGCCAAAAATCAGTAGCTTCACACTCTCGTTCCAGCTCCCTACAGCCTCCAAAAGTGGTATGGAAAGAAAGATCTCTTCAAGAGGTTTCCAACGCTACCTCAAACATGAAAAACGGTGGCCGGAATCAACGGGAAATCGTCGGAGAAGTTATCGGTGAACAGTAACCCGAGGGTTTGAAAAGAAACGAAAGTTGGGAGGAAAATAATTGCTAAGTATGGAGTCTGCTTCAATAATTGAAGGCCACGCTTCCAATTTATACACGAGAGAAACCAGCTAAAATATCCACCGACAAAAACAGATCCCTACATCGCTTGCAATTGCAAAACAGATCTCTCAATTTGGCGTTAAGTCCCATCAGACCTCACGCTATACTAATTCTCGCGCAAACATGAAAACGACAGCATTTAGGTAAAAACAGATCTCATCGCTCGCGCAAAGCAAAACACGCTAAACGCTGGAAACCCAAAACGACGACGTACAGCAAAACAGATCTTAGCGCTCACACAATAGATCTCAGCGCTAATCACTAAAACAGATCTCTACGCTTAAACAATGCAAAACGCCAAAACGACGTCGCACATAAAAACAGATCTCTCCTCTACGCACCACGCTAGCGCTCAAACAGACGTCAACTCTATCTCATTGACTTACACGTGTCACCTTCTCACGCGACGCGCTAACTCGACCAGATCTCTCACGCGAAACCAGATCTCTCCTATGAATGAAATCACGTTACCAACATGAGATCTGCTTACGTCACCAGATCTTTCACCATTTCCAATTGCGTTGACTCGCGTTGACATCCGGATTTACGAAATGCAAGCGCTTCACTCTCCAATCATCCAGAACTCACCAACACGACGCCGTTTAACTCAAATCTCGCGGCAACTCACGCAACATCAAGGAAAAACAAGATTTCTAATATAACTTCACCATTTCAACTCCAAACACGTCCAGATCTCACCCGATAATTTTCCAATCATCCAGAACTCACCAACACGACGCCGTTTAACTCAAATCTCGCGGCAACTCACGCAACATCAAGGAAAAACAAGATTTCTAATATAACTTCACCATTTCAACTCCAAACACGTCCAGATCTCACCCGATAATTTTAGCAAACAGATCTCATTCACCAGACCTCTCCGCTTGCGCTAAAATCAAGCGTTACTAAGGAAATCAGATTTCTCTCATAATTTCGACAATTCAACTCCAAATTCCAATCGGATTTCACCCAAATCCTAAAATTCGAAATCTGAAAATATGATAATCCTTAATCGAAAACCTGATTCCTCACAGTCACCACTCCGATGATAGCGTTGGACTTTTCAGGCACAACTCATCAATCGGCCAGTCACAACGTGGCTTTCAATCGGGTCATCAATCAATCTGTCAGGCTCAATATGAATGCATGTATGCCAATCAAGAACAAATGCACAATGCATACAATTCATTACGTAAAACGGAATGTAATTCAATCAATTCAACAAACTGCTCCACGTAAATTCATATAATCAGGCTAACAGATTTCATAGAAAAAAGTACAGCCATGTTCACGCTTCAAGCTATTAAGTTCTGCTCAATTCGTACCTCAATCCTCAAAATTCTACCTCACAGATTCGTACAGGGCACGACAGAACTTCCTGGAAGCTGGAATCTGTTTCAAAACCTCGAAATGCTCACCCCCAAGCTCAATTCAATGAGAAATGCTCACCCCGAAGCTTAAACCAGCAGGAGAACACACGAAACAGACTTCTCCAAAAAGCTTCGAACACCAGTAGCTTTGTGCTTCCAATCCAAAGCTAATTCGGGGTTCCAACTTGGTAGCAATTGAAAGAGCTAAGCGAGGGGAATCCAGCGCCACCAAAATCATCAAAAACAGAGGCTGGAATCTGCTGAAATCTAGGGATGAAATGTTTGGATCAGTGTCGGTCGAGGGTTTCAACAGAGAAGAGGATAAGAAATATCGGGTGTAAAATGCTCTAAGTGTAACTCAACACTTATATTTAAATCTTCAATTCAATCTCTATCGAACAAGACAGATCCCGACTAAAACAGATCCTTGCAATACAAACTAGCGCCAAACAGATCTCTCCAAACCAGCGCTCACAACCCAGCAAAATCCAGCACTTATGCTAACTCTCGGCACAAGTCCAAACGACGGCGTATCGGTGAAATATGGAACATCTTGACGTCAACTAATCAAAACGGCAGCGTCCAATAAAACAGATCTCAGCACTAACACAACAGATCTCTTCGCTCGCGCAAGTCAACATATGCTAAACGCTGAGGATCAAAACGACGACGCAGCAACTTAATAGAACGACGTCGCATCGCTCAACCAGATCTCTACCTAAATAACCAGATCTCTCCTCTAAACGCATTAACAATCCAGCAGTCAACACCATGGTTGACCAACGTGACATCTGCTTACGTCACACACTAGCACTACCAGATCTCTCGCTATTATCAATTGCGTTGACCTGTGTTGACATCTGAAACCTCGAAACAAAAGCGCTTCACTCCGTGCCACTCTCGAATGTCCAGACCTCACCAAAACGACAGCGTTTCACTTCTTAACGCTAAGGAATCAGATCTCATTCACAAATTCACCAATTCAACTCCATTTCTCTGGCAGATTTCACCCGATAAAACCCGTGAATTAAAATCTGAAATACTCCAAGAGAGATCTGAATTTCTCAAATCAGATTTCACCAAAAACCCGAAATTCTGGAATTCAAAAATCTTAATTCTCGTGACTAATCTAACCCAAAAATCTGATAAATCACAATCTTGAAATCTGATTCCTCACATTCTCCCCACCTTAAGAGATTTCGTCCTCGAAATCAAAGGCAAACAAGGGCAGAACCAAACAAACATGCAAATCATCACACACAACTACCCAAATTCGAAACAAAGCCAGAAATTTACCTGGAAAAATTCGCACAATCAGTGCTCGAATAGATGAGGGCATTCTTGTCTCATCTTCTCCTCAACTTCCCAGGTTGCTTCTTCTCGGCCATGCTTACTCCATTGGACCATCACCAACGGAATTATCTTGTTCCCCAGCTGTTTTTCCTTCCTATCCAGAATCTGCACTGGATATTCGACATAGCTTAAGACAGAATCCAGCTCAACTTCGTCGGTTCTCAAAACATGGGACGGATCTGGCTCATATTTTCTCAACATAGACACATGAAAGACATCATGCATCGCTGCTAACTCCTCGGGCAGCCTCAATCTATAAACCAACTGTCCAATCCGCTCAACAATCTCAAAGGGACCAACAAATCTTGGAGCCAATTTGCCTTTAAATCTGAATCGCATAACACTCTTGAACGGAGAAATCTTGAGAAACACTCGATCGCCAACCTCAAACTCTAACGATCGACGTCTTCTGTTAGCATAGCTGGTAAATCTGTCTTGTGCAGCCTTCATTCTACTACGAATCAAATCAATCTGATCTTTCATGTGCTGCACAAATTCAGGGGTAGAAAGCTGTCTCTCTCCAACTTCTTCCCAACAGATCGAAGATCTGCATGTTCGACCATACAAAGCTTCAAATGGAGCCATCCCGATAGTCACCTGGTAGCTGTTGTTATACGAAAACTCAACCAAGGACAAAAAATCCTGTCAACACCGCTGAAATCCATCACAAATGCACGCAACATATCTTCTAAAGTCTAGATAGTCCGCTCAGACTGTCCATCTGTCTGTGGGTGATAGGCTGTACTCATAGCCAATCTCGATCCCATCGTTGCCTGCAAACTCTTCCAAAATCGGGAAGTGAATCTTGGATCTCTGTCAGACACTATCGAAATAGGAACTCCATGCAATCTAACCACATGGTCGATGTACAGTTTCGCCATTTTCTTCATAGAACACCTCACATCATAGGGAATGAAATGGGCTGACTTCGAAAGTCTATCGATCACAACCCAAATCGCATCGCATCCCCTACTCGATCAAGGTAGATGAGTCACAAAATCCATGGATATGTGCTCCCAATTCCATTGGGGCACCTCTAAACTCTGCAGCAATCCACCAGGTCTCATCCTCTCAGCCTTGACCTGCTGGCAATTCAGACATCTAGCCACAAAACCAAAGATGTCGCTCTTCATACCTGCCCACCAGTAGTGAGACTTCAAGGTGATACATCTTTCTCTCGCCCGGATGCACACTGCACTGACTACAATGCGCTTCATTCATAATGGTCTCTTTCAAATCGATCAAGTTCGGAACCACCAATCTCCCTCGAAATCTCAGACATCCATCCGAAGAAACAGAGAAATCATCAGACTGACCACTTCGGGATTTAATCTTCAATCCATGAACATAAGGATCAGTTATCTGCGCCTCCCTGATGTCACTCACAATCTGCGGTTCTACTTGAATCGAAGAAACCATAAAGTACTGATCACCCGGCTGGAAACGCCAACGAGAAGTACTCAACTGCTCATAGACTTTAGAGACACTCAAAAACAAAATCATCGCAGGCTGGGTCTTCCTACTCAAAGCATCCGCTACTGAGTTCATCCGCCCAGGTTGATACTGAATCTCACAGTTAAAGTCCTTGAGCAATTCCATCCATCGTCATTGCCTCATATTCAGATCAGACTGCATGAAGATATATTTCAGGCTCTTGTGGTCGGTGTACATCACAAATTCTTCACCATACAGAGAAGGTCGCCAAATCTTCAAGGCAAACACTATCGCAGCCAACTCCAAATCATGAACAGGGTACCTTGTCTCGTGAGGCTTCAACTGTCGAGACGCATAAGCAATCACATACCCGTTCTGCATCAGCACACATCCTAAACCATTGAGAGAAGCATCGGAGCACACCACAAATCCTCCGGATCCAGACGGTAGAGCCAAAACAGGAGCAGTAGTCAACTTCTCCTTCAACGTCTGAAAACTGAACTCGCACTCGTCAGTCCAAACAAACCTCTTATCCTTCTGAGTTAACTGAGTCAAAGGCCTGGCTATCGAAGAGAACTTCTCGATAAAACGCCTGTAATAGCCAGCCAATCCCAAGAAACTGCGGATCTCGGAAACATTCCTAGGTCTCTCCCAGTTAAGAACCGCTTCGACCATACTTGGATCCACCGAAATCCCTTGTGCCGAAATCACATGACCCAAAAAGATAATCCGATCAAGCCAAAATTCACACTTACTGAATTTGGCGTACAATTGCGAGTCCCTCAACCTCTACAACACCAATCTGAGATGCTCCTTATGCTCTCTCATGCTCCTCGAGTACACTAGGATTTCATCTATGAATACGATCACGAACCGATCAATATACTCGCTGAAGACGCGATTCATCAAGTCCATAAAGACAACTGGGGCATTCGTCAACCCAAACGGCATGACCAGAAACTCATAATGCCCATATCGAGTCCGGAAAGCTGTCTTCTCCACGTCAGCGTCTTTAATCCACAACAGGTGATAACCAGAGCGCAAATCAATCTTTGAGTAAACGACCGATCCTTGCAACTGATCGAACAAGTCATCAATCCTCGGCAAAGGATACTTGTTCTTCACCGTCGCTTTATTCAACTGTCGGAAGTCCATGCACATCCTCATAGACCCATCCTTCTTCTTCACAAAAAGAATCGGAGCTCCCCAAGGTGATATACTCGGTCTAATGAAACCTTTCTCCAAGAGATCTCTCAACTGATCCTTCAGCTCTTTCAACTCTGCGGGCGCCAACCCATACGGAGCTCTAGAAATCGGGACGGTACCGGGCACCAACTCTATGCTGAAATCGATCTCACGTCTCGGAGGAAATCTAGGGATCTCATATGGAAACACGTCGGGAAACTCTCGGACGATCGGGATATCACTCAGCTCCAATCGCAACTCTTGGGAAACATCAAGCGCGTAAATCATAAATCCCGCGTTATCCAACGATAGCAGGCTAAACATCTCCATGGCAGACACCAGTGGAATCTTCGAGCGTGAATCAGCACCATAGAACTCCCACTTCTCACCCGAGTCAGGGTGAAATCTAACCACACCATGAAAACAGTCGACCGTAGCCTTATAACTAGACAACAAGTCCATGCCCAAGATGCAATCAAAATCTCTCATTCCCAAAACAATCAGATTGGACACCAAAACGTGCTCATCAAATCGAAGCACACAATCCAACACCACTTCACGGGACCACAGATTCACACCAGCAAGGGTAGACACGGAAACAACATCACACAATGGGGAAGAACTCAAACCATACTCACAAACAAACAACTCAGAAAGAAAAGAGTGTGATGCACCAGTGTCAAATAAAACTCTCATAGGATAATCGAAAATAGAGCATGTACCAGCGATAATCATACCAGGCGCCTCCTCAGCCTGCTCTCTTGTCAAAGCGTTAGCCTGAGCCTGCTGCGCAATCTGGAACGGAGGTCTCGAAGGTGCTCCAAATCTAGAAGGCTCACGGGGTTGGAATCCAGATCATTGGGTAGGGGCAGGAAACTGCGGTCTCTGAGAAGAACCACCAGCTGATCCCTACTGCGAAGGAACTGAAGACTGACCCCTCAACAAAGGACACACTCTCACAAAGTGTACTGGCTGTCCACAGTTACGGCAGGACCCCTGAACTCCACGACACTGCGAAGTCAGATGCCTTCCTCCGCACTGTCCACAAGACATGCCACTACAACCGCTGCCAGAACCAGAACTCGCAGAACCAGAGGAACTCGAATCCGCCTTCTTCTTGAACTGTTTCCCTAGAGGTCGAAACCTTTGACGATCGACTGCTGCTGCTGCGACCCCTGAGGAGAATAAAAAGATTATGATGCATCCTGCACAGGCTGATAGGTGCGTCCAGTAGTCGGATGAATCGGAGCCTCGACATCCATCAAACTCTCCTCAATGTCCACCGCTCGGTTCACTGCATCAATATAGGTCGCAGGTGACCCAGACAAAACCATCCGGTACAGATCAGGCCTCAAGCCCTTTAGAAATTTGTTCCTCTTCGTTCTCTCTTGGTTGGCTACGTGTGGCACATAAACTAAAAGCGCAGAAAACTGCATACTCAGCCACTCACATGCTACCCTGCCTCAAATTGTCAAACTCCCGCTCTCGGCTGTTATAAAAAGAATCCGGGGTATACTCCTGTCTGAACGCCTCACAGAAGCTCTCCCAAGTGATCACAGCCCCACTATCACGAAGGATACGAGAAGTACCTCTCCACCAGCGCTGTGCATTGTCTCTCAGCTGCAACACCGCCAGCTTTAGTCTTTTCTCGAGAGCGTACTCCAGAGTATCGAATAACTCCTCCATCTGAGCTAACCAAGCCTCAGCCATCGCGCCACCCTCTGCTGCAGAAAACGTCGGAGGGTTCGTCCGCTGAAACCTAGCTAGGACCAACTCCATCTCGCCTATCTGCCTAGTAACATTCTCAACCTGATTAACATCATCATCACTACCTGCCCTAGACTTCTCCTCGGTACGTCTAGTCGCCCTACCTCTTCCTCTCCTCGGCAGCATCTACACAAGTCTAGAGATAAGATCTCACAGCAGATAGATATATCACATAGACAGATAAAAGATCACATAAGTCACAGAGCCAATCAAAATCAAATCAAAACTATGTGCCTAGACTCGAGTGTGATCAAAAGAAATCGAGCTTATCCCAGTTTAAGCTCTGATACCAAAAATGTCAGGCCCTATGCTAATCATTAAATAAAATAGCACAATTAAAAAGCATAAACACGGAAGCATAAAAACGGGCTTAAAAATTTTTCGAAATAGTTTGGGCCTGAACTCAAAAACATACATTCAAAATATCAATACTCAAAATATGAGTTAACTCAAACTCATACAATACAAGTAACCAACAATACTCAATTCAAGGTAGATCCCCAATACATAGAAACCCTATGAATGCATGGGGGCTATCAAGGATCGGATAGCTAGACCAGTGCATCAACTGGCAATCATCTCAATCAGCCTCTATACCCGCACGATGTATCAACCGGGGAAATCATCGGTCCGTGATCTTCGGAGCCCATCAGCTCATCACAGCTCGGTGGTAGACACTCGAATCCGGTAGTCACCAGTCCGATGATAGCGTTGGACTTTTCAGGCACAACTCATCAATCGGCCAGTCACAACGTGGCTTTCAATCGGGTCATCAATCAATCTGTCAGGCTCAATATGAATGCATGTATGCCAATCAAGAACAAATGCACAATGCATACAATTCATTACGTAAAACAGAATGTAATTCAATCAATTCAAAAAACTGCTCCACGTAAATTCATATAATCAGGCCAATAGATTTCATAGCATGAAGTACAGCCATGTTCACGCTTCAAGCTATTAAGGTCTGCTCAATTCGTACTTCAATCCTCAAAATTCAACCTCACGGATTCGCACAGGGCACGGCAGAACTTCGTGGAAGCTGGAATCTGTTTCAAAACCTCGAAAATCAGCTTAACTCAAGCATAAATCAGAACATGTACACTCTAATACCTACGGCCAGGACTATACTCAAGTTCGAAACAAATCTACGCAGGTATTAACTACTAGACCAAGCTCAATTCAACGAGAAATGCTCACCCCAAAGCTTAAACCAGCAGGAGAACACACGAAACAGACTTCTCCAAAAAGCTTCGAACACCAGTAGCTTTGTGCTTCCACTCCAACGCTAATTCAGGGTTCCAACTAGGTAGCAATTGAAAGAGCTAAGCGAGGGGAATCCAGCGCCACCAAAATCATCAAAAACAGAGGCTGGAATCTGCTGAAATCTAGGGATGAAATGTTCGGATGAACAGTGTCGGTCGAGGGTTTCAACAGAGAAGAGGATAAGAAATATCGGGTGTAAAATGCTCTAAGTGTAACTCAACACTTATAATCCTCAATTCAATCTCTATCGAACAAAACAGATCCCGACTAAAACAGATCCCTGCACTACAAACTAGCGCCAAACAAATCTCTCCAAACCAGCGCTCACAACCCAGCAAAATCCAGCGCTTATGCTAACTCTCGTGCACAAGTCCAAACGACGGAGTATCGGTGAAATCTGGAACATCTTGACGTCAACTAATCAAAACGGCAGCGTCCAATAAATCAGATCTCAGCGCTAACACAACAGATCTCTTCGCTCGCGCAAGTCAACATATGCTAAACGCTGAGGATCAAAACGACGACGCAGCAACTTAATAGAACGACGTCGCATCGCTCAACCAGATCTCAACCTAAATAACCAGATCTCTCCTCTAAACGCATTAACGATCCAGCAGTCAACACCACGGTTGACCAACGTGACATCTGCTTACATCACGCACTAGCGCTACCAGATCTCTCGCTACTATCAATTGCGTTGACCTGTGTTGACATCTGAAACCTCGAAACAAAAGCGCTTCACTCCGTGCCACTCTCGAATGTCCAGACCTCACCAAAAGGACAGAGTTTCACTTCTTAACGCTAAGGAATCAGATCTCATTCACAACTTCACCAATTGAACTCCATTTCTCGCGCAGATTTCACCTTATAAAACCCGCGACTTAAAATCTAAAATACTCCAAGAGAGATCTGAATTTCTCAAATCAGATTTCACCAAAACCCGAAATTCTGGAATTCAAAAATCTTAATTCTCGTGACTAATCTAACCCAAAAATCTGATGAATCACAAATCTTGAAATCTGATTCCTCACAATTTCCCAGCTAACAGTACTGATATATATATGTTATACGCTAACAGGGACACTTTAACCACCTCTTGGGGCACCTCCAGCTGGGTCAACACCACGACCAGCTGAATAACTTGGGAAACCTGAAAAACAAACAGGCAGGCAAACAAACCAAGCCTCAGAGGGACATTGGGGTCAAACCCCAGTACGGAGAGCAGCATAAAACAGCAAATGGAAAGCTAAAGTAATATGCAAATGCTATGCATGAACAGCTGAGTACACACAGAAGGCTACAACCAATGGTAGGGAGCCAGAATCTCGAAGGCAAATCAAAGCTGATCACTGATCAAGACAGATAGCAACGGATAACAGTGGCCATAGGGTGTGTGAGTATATGGGAGCTACCCACTCGTCTCAACACATGGCACCAGATGCAAAACATAGCTCAACCCGCTGTTGCCCAACTCATGAGATGTGGGAGCTACCCACTCCGCTCATAGTGGCTAACTATAACGACCTGAATTTTCTTAAAAGAAATCAAGAAGATTGGGGTTCGAATTGAAACTCAAAGATTTCGATCTTAACAAACATAAAAGTCGTAACTAAAATTCTGGACTAAATTACGAATAAACACAATTCATGACTGCTGAATACGAAATGAACGAAACAATGACGTGAGCGGAAGTAGAACCAAAATCTGGTAAACACTTTTCATGACAAATGAAGAAAATCAGATGTAAGAGTGTAGAAAGACACGGAACTAAAACACCAGCTGAATGTAATAACATACGCAGAAGTGATACTGTCACGCCTCGAGACCGGGCCTGGACGTGAACACCGGCGATGTTTAATAATTATTCATTACAAAACATCAAGCCTCATAGTGCAGCTCAAAACCAGTCTATTACATAATCAAAATGATTGTCTTTACAACTGAAAATTGGAGAAATTGAATAACAGAGTGCGGAAGCGAAAATTACATTAACAAAGAAAAGCAGAGTCTTCATCAGCCCCAAAACAGATCTTGTTCCTCTTCTTCAACATGTTCTTCATTCTTATCTGGGTGGAGAAGTAAGGGGTGAGTGTTTGGGGAAACACTCAGCAAGTGGGGGATACCATTCGAGCA
>KV004000.1:176244-190288 GCA_001598015.1 Dorcoceras hygrometricum | reverse complement strand
CCACTTACTTGCTTACTGCTCAAAACATGAAAACATGGTGGCAATGCTTGATTCCGTATCTGGTTTCTACTTGAAGTGGATCACGAATATAGAGATCTTCGGACGTTGCATACTTATGAAAATCACCGATATTTCATAAGCGTCTTTGGTATACGAAACTCTCGGATTAAGCTCAAGGTTGGTTGTCTTGTTCACAAAAGGAGAAAAAGAAATTGTGAACGGAAAATATTGGATTTGTAAGCCATTTGAATTCATACCGGGTCGGTGAATTGAAGCTATAGTTTTATCGCAAATGGTTGATACAATAGAATTGAAAAGGTATTTCGATAAAATCTAACATTTGGATCAAGATAAAATTTGAACAGCATATGTGAAAAATGATGAAATAACTTTTGAACGGTCAATATCGTTTTTAGAGAAAATTTGAAGCCGTTTCTAAGTGATGGACAAGAGCTGCAGATTTCTCGTATGGAATCTGTACAGAATTATGGAAAAAGGGTTTAAACAAAAATCTAGCCGTTGGATCGAAATGAAATTTGGACACCATATTCAGGACATAACGAAGTAACATATGAACGGTGAAGATCGGAAATAGAGGTCGTTTGAAATCATTTTAGGATGATAAACAGAAGCTGCAGTTTCCTCACATGTAATCTGTGCAGCATTCTTGCGAATTTGATTCACGGAAATTTAACCGTTGGATCAGAATGAAATTCTTACCTAGTATTCGAAACCTAAGAAGAAGATTCAGGACGGTGAAGATTGGATTCTAAGGAACGGAGCAGTGGCAATAGGTTCCGGACAGTAGGCCTTCAGATTGTTGCTGGAATGCTCAAAACTTCAACCTCTTGTTTCTGAAAGATTGCAGCCTCTTGCACGATTTTTGAGAGGATTTGTTGATGCTTGTAGAGTGAATTCTTCATCCTTGAAGTGCATTATATATAGGAGATGTTGGATAATTTGAAGGGTCACCTCTTTATGGCCATTAAACACCACTTTATGGTCATAATTGGACACTAATTGGCTACATAATGGCTACTTATAGTGTAATTTTTGTGAGGAATCAGATTTTAGATTAGTGATTAATAGAATTGATTGGGATTAGTCGCGAGGTTTTTGAGATAAATCTGATCTCCAGTAGAAGCAGGTATTTGAATTCAGCAGTAGCGCCTGTTGGTGAAATTTGATCAGCAGTTGATGGCGCGAGAGTAAAACGCCGTCGTTTCGTGGAACCAGCAGTTGCGCGTTGAATTGTTTACTGAAGCGGAAGGGATGATACTTTGTCGTTTCGATCTTAGAGGTTGCTGCTGGCAGGTGTGGCTTTTAGCGCGAGAGTGATCGAGAGAGCGACACGTGTTGGTCAACATTTTTGAGTGATTGACTGTTGGATCAGCAGATGCGTGAATTTAGAGTGACCAGCTGCTGGTTTGGGAAACAGTCGTAGAAGTGGAGTGACGTCGTTTTGTTAAGTTGAAACGCTGCGTTTTGAGTGTTGCGTATGGATCCAGCAGCGAGGGGTTGTTGTGAGTAATGCGTTGCGACTGGAGAACCAGCAGGTGGTAGCGATGCTGACGTAACCTTTACGATGTCATTTGGATTAGTTAACGCGTCGTCGTTTTGATTGATTTCACGTGACCAGCCGTTGGTATTTGCTTGAAGAGATCTGGTACCAGCTTTTGGTTGTGTAGCAAGCGATAGATGTACCAGCTGATGGAGCGCAACGATGTCGTTTAATTTAGTTGGGACGGTGTCGTTTTGAGATGTTTTCTCATGAATGCTTCGACTGGTTGTTGCTACTGGTTTTAGCGAAAGAAAGAGAAGGCACCTGCTGGGAGATTTTTTACTGTTCATGTCGGCTGGATTGGTGACCAGCAGATGAAGGAATTGAGATATATATAAATAGAGGTGTTGATCGACACTTAGAAGTATTGAGAACCAGATATACCTTATCTCTTTTCCAAACCCTCGTCGAGCAACTGTTCACCCGAGACATTTATTCATTAGATTTTCGTCGTTCTCCGCCGATGATTTGAGTGTTTTCGGTGGTGCTGAGTTCCCTGTGAGTTTCTCTTTCGATTGTTACTCATTTGAAGCTGCAGAACGATCTTGGGAAAGAATTCGAAGCTGCTGGTTGCTGGTTGTGAGGTTGTCGTGCCCCTGTTCGAATTTAGTTGAATAGCATTTTGAAATTACAGGTTATTTCAGATACAACATCTGATAGTAATACGAATGAACTTGCATATATCTTTACACCAGAAGTTCATACAGATTTCTACAAAAAATAAGGAACTAGAAATCTGTTAACATACAAAACTATAACTAAGGTTCTGTTCATCAAAATCTGAAAGGAACAATGGAATATGTCCACGATAAACACATCATCCGATCAACTACTCCCCATCCAGCTTCCTACTGCTCATTACCTGCACTCAATGAAAACTAGTGAGCCAAAGGCTCGACAGGTAAAATATGGAGGAACGAAATCATGCAATACAAGTAATGGAATCTGGAATCTGAATACCCTTTAGAATGAACAAGCGCAATACATAACTGAGAAATCTGGAAAGAACTGAAGCATAAAACATAATCAATTCTAAAATTATTTTCTTTAAACATCTCTAGAGCCGTGATTAAAATCACACTTGCGCTCTTCTTTCATTTTCTAAAATTATGACAACACTTTAAACATTTGGTCCAATTCGTTTGATCAAACTCCTGATATCAGTATTAGCATAAAGCTCATGGTTGAAAGGATATACAGATCCGTCAATCCGTAATCCTGATCCTTCCTATTTGAAAGGGCACACGGTTCGTCAGCTGCGCACTCACCCTTCCTTTGGTGACCCTCTTCGTTGTCATAACTTAAAACATTTCTAAAACATTGTTCTGCTCTTTTGTTTCTTTCTGAAATCTGTTTTCTTTCTTCCTGGTTCGAATTACTGGTTTTTCTTTTGTCTAATGATGTTCTAGAACACTTCGAGAATTCTCTATAATTCTTGCGAAGATGAAAACTGAATAAAAGCTCTCAAATCTGGTCAATTGAAATGATTGAATCTTTTGAATTGAAGCGGAAAAGAATAAGGAATTCAAATCTGTGCTTTCTGTATCAATTGAAGAAGTATTGAAGAAATAAAGGATGAAATCTGAATTGGACATAAGTGTCTCAACGAAGAAGAAACAAATCAGATTTCGGCTGGTCAACCAGATGTCAACGCAACTCAAATGAAGGAATAAAGGATGAAATCTGATTTAAAACGTGAGTGTCTCATCGAAGAGGAAACACTTCAGATGTCATTGGTCAACTCAGTAGTCAACACAACTTAACAAAGAGATTCAGATGTTGAGCAATCCAACATCTGAACGCCAACTAAAACAACATCTGAATACAAAGTACGGTAACAGCTGAATATAATTAACACGACAGCTGAACTCAACGAATGCAACAGCTGAACACAAACTAATACAACATCTGACAACAGCTGAACAAGAACAATGCAACAGCTGAAAGCCACACTTAGAATTTATCCAACATAGAATATCAGTTGTGGTTTAAGAACCAGATTTCAGACTGAACCAGGTGAATAAACATGAACGACGATGGTTTCCTTTGTCTGAAGAAATCAAAATATCTCAAGAATTTCTGGAAAAAAATCGAATAAGCTACTTGTAAGCTATTTCGAAGAAATATCTTTAGAATACTCGAGAAAATACTGGACGAACATCATCAAACCATTCCCTAAAACATTTCTAGATCAAAATACAGTAAAACGCAACTTTCATAAAAACAGAGCATAAACTTTTCTGGTTTTGAAGAACAACCAAACTTTTCTTCCATACTTTAAAATCTCATATAACCATGCAAACAGAACTGAATATATGCTTTCACTGAGTGAGCAAGAAACAGAGTTTACTTGCCTGAATTCTTGAACACAAATCACAGTAGAAATTCAGCAAATCACCAACACTCCGATCGCCTCCTTCGAAAAGCTTTAAAAGACTTTTGCTCGGTTTCTTAGAGAGAGAGCACCGCTTTGAACTAATTTGTTTTGAAGATAATGATGCATGAAACAGCTTATCATCCTATTTATATGATTTAAAATGCCTAAGGAAAGAAACACGTTTAATCAAGATGCTCAATTCTCCTAAAAGCGTACTCTGTTTTAAACCAAATGATGCATACGGAAACCGAACGATTTTAGTTAAAGCAAAGGATTCGATTGGCTTGCAGGAATTGACTAGACATCTACCGCAATTGCATTCCTGACATCTGAAATCTGTTCAATACTGAAGGTTATTCAAAACATAAATTCAGAATCTTTAACATAATGTGACAATTGATATCACGAAAAGCTGAAACTCAACTCAAGGCACATCGAAGGCTGAATTACATAAACATGAAATCTGAAATTTATCTCTTAACGGATAAAAGCTAAACAATACATATCTGAAATACGAAACTCATTTGAATCAAGAGTTGAATAGAATAGGAATTGACTAGACATCTACCGCAATTGCATTCCTGACATCTGAAATCTGTTCAATACTGAAGGTTATTCAAAACATAAATTCAGAATCTTTAACATAATGTGACAATTGATATCACGAAAAGCTGAAACTCAACTCAAGGCACATCGAAGGCTGAATTACATAAACATGAAATCTGAAATTTATCTCTTAACGGATAAAAGCTAAACAATACATATCTGAAATACGAAACTCATTTGAATCAAGAGTTGAATAGAATAGCATTGTAATCCCTCAAATCTCATAACTTTCTAATTGCGGCCTATAAAATGTCTGGGCGTTACAATCTACCTCCCTTAAAAGAATTTCGTCCTCGAAATTACTTACTTAAAGAGATCTGGGTAGCTTTTCTACATATCAATATCACTTTCCCACATAGTTTCTCTTTCAGTGTGATTTACCCACTGCATCTTAATCTTAGGGATAGTTCTATTTCTTAACTTACGGTTTTCTCTTGAAAGAATCTTTACTAGAACTTCTTCATAAGTTAAGTCTAACGCTACTTGAATAGATTCCTATCTGAGTATCGAATTCAACTATAAGAGGCATCGCTGAAATGAAATCAGACGCAACAAAGTGGAACAGTATTTGGAAACAAAACTATCTTTTACTGTTCACCAACATATATATACAAACAGACGTGACTCTGAAACAGACGTAGTAAATGAAATAATGTCGTTGAAGTAGGAAACAGATATGATGACGTAAGAATATCTGCTAACATGAATAAACAGACGTAAGAATATCTGTTATCAGTCGTGACTCTGAATAAATGAAACGATGTCGTTTGCACAACAAACAAAATGTAACTGCTGAATTTAAATATGAAATTCAATCGCTGACATAGAAAACGAAATCTGAATAAGACTTGGTGTTGCAACATCGAACGACAGCTACGCTATCATCTGTTGTCTATCAAACCAGACTTTATACTGATTCGACTAACAACTACCGATTACATAGCGTCAAGTTCCAATATTACCCTCCACCGGAAGATGATCAATCATAAACATACGGGAATCAAACTCGAACTCCTCACGGCGAAGTACTGGGTCTGACGAAACTCTTGCCTAACAAATCCTAGAACTGATCTTTTAATCCTTTCATTTTTCTTAGGGGCAATATATACAGAGGCTTAAAAATTGGAATAGCTTCTGGTACCAAATAAATAGTAAACTCTAACTCATGATTGGGAGATAAACCTAAGAAATCCTTAACATCCATTTCTTAAACACCTTTAAGCCTTAACAGTTGACATTATCTTAAGGGTACAATCGTATGTATCAGCTTTAAACGAAAAAGAATTCCCGCCTGGTATCTTAATTTCAACAGACCTCTTCTTAAAATTTATGACTGTTTCATACTTAGTTAACCAATCTATCCCAAAATTCAATCAAACCCAATTATCGGCAATACTATTAAATCTGCGAAAGCAATATTCCCCTGTAACTTAAGTTCTATATTTTGTATAACATTATTGGTTACTAAACTCGCCCTCAAAGGGATCTGAACATAGTACTCTACTTCTATGTCTTCTAGGTTAACTATCAATTTCTTAACAAAGCTATCTGATACAAAAAAAATAAGTTGTACCAGAATCTAATAATGCTATTGTAAACATATTGGCAACAAAATCTTACCCGTCGCTGCCAAGGTATCTGCTGGAGTTTCTTCAGCTGTCATTATATAAGCTCTACCAATGATAAGTGGTCGCTTCCGGAAATAAGCTCTAGACATGTGGCCTGGCTTGCCACAGGTATAACACACCTTCTAGCCAAAAAGACACTGGCCTGTATGGTTTTTCTTACAAGTTGGACATGGAGGCCTAATCCCTGAATTAAGGACAGCAGAGATAGGCTGAACAACTATTGGTTCTTTTTCTTGAGACTCATGCTGGTTATTATTCGGTTTCTTATTTTTCCTACGGTCCTTCTGTTGGAAAGCTTGTCTTTTCAACTGTCTCTGTTCTTTGATTACTTTCCAGTCTTGTTCTGCCCGTAGGCCTTATTCACAGCTGATCTATAATCTACGGGTTCTGCCAATCTAACATCATGCCTAATCATCGGCTTCAACCCATCAACGAAATGTTGTAGCTTAATATCTGCATTTGTCCCAATCAAAGGAACAAAATAACAACCTCTCTCAAATTTACGGATATAATCCCGCATAGACATCTCTCCCTGCTTAAGGGTTAAAAACTCACTCCGCAACTGTTGTCTTACATCCACCGTGAAGTATTGTTCATAGAATACTCTCTTAAACTCTTACCAGGTAAGAATTTCCAAGTCCACTGTTAACTTGGCTCCTTCCCACCATATCATGGCATCTCCTCTCAGCATGTAAATAGCACACCGAGGTCTTTCTAGTTCGGTCAGCTGCAGATAGTCAAAAATCACCTCTATGGATTTGATCCAGCTTTCTGCTATAAGAGGATCAGTAGTGCCATAAAATTCCTGAGGTCTCTGTCTTCTAAATCTCTCCTGTGGATTCTCACGACTAACTATTCTTCCTGAGGTTTGACCATTCCCATTAGTGGTCTGGTCAACTAAGCGTTCTAACAGCTGAGCCATGGTATTGAGAACGGGGTTCATTCCATCAGATTCGCTGTCTACTTCTATAAAACTCCTTCTTCCTCTACCTCGTCCTGACATATCTGTAAAGGTAGCCCCAATCCACCACAATTATATATGAGAGATTACTTTATGCTAAAACATGAATTAAAACTCACGAATTTAGAAGCGGCTGGAGAGAGCTGTTCAGACTGGAAGTGTGTTTATCTCAAGGACCATGCTCTGATACCAACTGTAACGACCTGAACTGAGGTTTGACCATTCCCATTAGTGGTCTGGTCAACTAAGCGTTCTAACAGCTGAGCCATGGTATTGAGAACGGGGTTCATTCCATCAGATTCGCTGTCTACTTCTATAAAACTCCTTCTTCCTCTACCTCGTCCTGACATATCTGTAAAGGTAGCCCCAATCCACCACAATTATATATGAGAGATTACTTTATGCTAAAACATGAATTAAAACTCACGAATTTAGAAGCGGCTGGAGAGAGCTGTTCAGACTGGAAGTGTGTTTATCTCAAGGACCATGCTCTGATACCAACTGTAACGACCTGAATTTTCTTAAAAGAAATCAAGAAGATTGGGGTTCGAATTGAAAGACTCAAAGATTTCGATCTTAACAAACATAAAAGTCGTTACTAAAATTCTGGACTAAATTGCGAATAAACACAATTCATGACTGCTGAAATACAAAATGAATGAAACAATGACGTGAGCGGAAGTAGAACCAAAATCTGGTAAACACTTTTCATGACAAATGAAGAAAATCAGATGTAAGAGTGTAGAAAGACACGAAACTAAAACAACAGCTGAATGTAATAACATACGCAGAAGTGATACAACATTTGATAGTAATACGAATGAACTTGCATATATCTTTACACCGGAAGTTCATACAGATTTCTACAAAAAATAAGGAACTAGAAATCTGTTAACATACAAACTATAACTAAGGTTCTGTAAATCAAAATCAGAAAGGAACAACGGAAGATGTCCACGATAAACATATCATCCGATCAGCTACTCCCCATACAGTTTCCTACTGCTCATTACCTGCACTCAATGAAAACTAGTGAGCCAAAGGCTCGGCAGGTAAAATCTGGAGGAACGAAATCATGCAATACAAGTAATGGAATCTGGAATCTGAATACGCTTTAGAATGATTAAGCGCAATACATAACTGAGAAATCTGGAAAGAACTGAAACATAAAACATAATCAATTCTGAAATCATTTTCTTTAAACATCTCTAGAGCCGTGATTAAAATCACACTTGCGCTCTTCTTTCATTTTCTAAAATTATGACAACACTTTAAACATTTGGTCCAATTCGTTTGATCAAACTCCTGATATCAGTATTAGCATAAAGCTCATGGTTGAAGGGGTATACAGATCCGTCAATCCGTAATCCTGATCCTTCCTATTTGAAAGGGCACACGGTCGCGCACTCACCCTTCCTCTGGTGACCCTCTTCGTTGTCATAACTTAAAACATTTCTAAAACATTGTTCTGCTCTTTCTTTTCTTTCTGAAATCTGTTTTCTTTCTTCCTGGTTCGAATTACTGGTTTTTATTTTGTCTAATGATGTTCTAGAACACTTCGAGAATTCTCTATAATTCTTGCGAAGATGAAAACTGAATAAAAGCTCTCAAATCTGGTCAATTGAAATGATTGAATCTTTTGAATTGAAGCGGAAAAGAATAAGGAATTCAAATCTGTGCTTTCTGTATCAATTGAAGAAGTATTGAAGAAATAAGGATGAAATCTGAATTGGACATAAGTGTCTCAACGAAGAAGAAATAAATCAGATTTCGGCTGGTCAACCAGATGTCAACGCAACTCAAATGAAGGAATAAATGATGAAATCTGATTTAAAACGTGAGTGTCTCATCGAAGAGGAAACACTTCAGATGTCATTGGTCAACTCAGTAGTCAACACAACTTAACAAAGAGATTCAGACGTTGGGCAATCCAACATCTGAACGCCAACTAAAACAACATCTGAATACAAAGTACGGTAACAGCTGAATATAATTAACACGACAGCTGAACTCAACGAATGCAACAGCTGAACACAAACTAATACAACATCTGACAACAGCTGAACAAGAACAGTGCAACAGCTGAAAGCCACACTTAGAATTTATCCAACATAGAATATCAGTTGTGGTTTAAGAACCAGATTTCAGACTGAACCAGGTGAATAAACATGAACGACGATGGTTTCCTTTGTCTGAAGAAATCAAAATATCTCAAGAAATTTCTGGAAAAAGATCGAATAAGCTACTTGTAAGCTACTTCGAAGAAATATCTTTAGAATACTCAAGAAAATACTGGACAAACATCATCAAACCATTCCCTAAAACATTTCTGGATCAAAATACAGTAAAACGCAACTTTCATAAAAACAAGCATAAACTTTTCTGGTTTTGAAGAACAACCGAAGTTTTCTTCCATACTTTAAAATCTCATATAACCATGCAAACAGAACTGAATATATGCTTTCACTGAGTGAGCAAGAAACAGAGTTTACTTGCCTGAATTCTTGAACACAAATCATAGTATAAATTCAGCAAATCACCAACACTCCGATCGCCTCCTTCGAAAAGCTTTAAAAGACTTTTGCTCGGTTTCTTAGAGAGAGAGCACCGCTTTGAACTAATTTGTTTTGAAGATAATGATGCATGAAGCAGCTCATCATCCTATTTATATGATTTAAAATGCCTAAGGAAAGAAACACGTTTAATCAAGATGCTCAATTGTCCTAAAAGCGTATTCTGTTTTAAACCAAATGATGCATATGGAAACCGAACGATTTTAGTTAAAACAAAGGATTCGATTGGCTTGCAGGAATTGACTAGACATCTACCACAATTGCATTCCTGACATCTGAAATTTGTTCAATACTGAAGGTTATCAAAACATAAAACCAACGTCTGAATCTTTAACATAATGTGACAACTGATATCACGAAAAGCTGAAACTCAACTCAAAGCACATCGAAGGCTGAATTACATAAACATGAAATCTGAAATTTAGCTCTTAAAGGATAAAAGTTAAACAACACATATCTGAAATCCGAAACTCATTTGAATCAAGAGTTGAATAGAATAGCATTGTAATCCCTCAAATCTCATAACTTTCTAATTGCGGCCAATAAAATGTCTGGTCGTTACACTAACAGATCCCAGCAGGGAGATGAGGCATACAGGAGTTACCCGCTCGTCCTGTAAACAGGCATCCTGGTACGCACAGATCAATAAACAAGGCACGTCTTAAATGGAACAGAGCTCAATATGACAAATGCGTGTATGCACAGGTAACATGTCCAACACAGAACATATACAATAATGCAAGGCATACACAGCAGCAAGCATAATCACCCATGCTCAATCCAAAGCTGTAAAACAAGCTCACATCCGTACCTCAAATCTTCTGAGCTACAATTACCACAAAGCAGTCCCGAGCAACACAGATCTCACACCTGCTAAGCCAAACACAGATACTAACTCAGGGGCAGTAGCACAGAAACTACGAATTGGGAGTTACGAGCTCGACCAAGTCAGTCCTACCCTTCTCACACCACAGAAGGCTATAAACGAAGCACAAGGTAGGATCTTAACACTTACCCAACGAGCTACCTGAACGGCAGACGAAATCCGACGCTTATGCTAACACACTATAGAAGGGAGATGTCTTCGCACACCTCTCTAGCTTCACGCAAGCTTCCAAAAGCAGTACCAAACGAAACGTCTTAGCAAGATGAGTCCAGCGCTACCACTCTTACTTCAATCGGAGCTGCCTACCGCTGGCAATCGGAGAAGATAAGGTTCGGTGAACAGTAGCTAGGGTATCGCGACAGAGTTTGCTCACGGGAAATATTTCTAAGTGTCGAGGCTGAATAATAAAGAACGGAGGCAAGGTTCTCTATATAAAGGTCAGATCTTCTCAAATCTGAAGAACCGAACCTACCGGCAACTTAAGTCTCAAAACTGGTTTCCCACTCAGATCTGAATCTCACATCAGATCTGACTCTACGACATAACAGATCTCGACTTAATCAAACGACGTCGCACAGAGTCTACTGTCGCCTCTGGACACATCACCCGCTACTCAAACTTGAAAACCAACGCAACTTAGATTTGAATCCCATCGCTAAGCAGCAAACGGCGTCTCATCGCACCCACTCAGATCCCGTCGAATCTGAAGACTAACGCTGCTCGAATCTGAATCTCGCTCGCTACACGAAACGATGTCATTCCAACTAATTCAAACGACGTAGTTTAGCTACTCGTTACGGAAACACGCTAGCGTACTCATATCTGCACAGCGATTCCAGATTCCATCTCCACAACTAAATGCGATCACCCAGCGCTGACCAAAAATCATATCTGATCAGTTCTCGTTGAAATCTCCAACTCCCCAGATCTGTCTCAAGGACTTATACGTACCCGATTATTTAACTCAATTCTTGTAAACTTTAGGGTCTCATAATACTACTCTCATACTTGCACGCTTAACTCAACAATCACCCCGCCCCCACGAAGAAGTATAGAAAATGCTTTTTGGGAGACTCGAACCCTTGACCTCGCTCTGATACCAATTGTTGGACCGAACGCTTGCCGCTTTACCAAAATCTATTGCTGGTGGTCATGGTGCAACTCCAATCTTTTAACCCGTATAGTAACACAAGCGTCATGATTCGATCGTTCTACCTAGCAGGGGCAATTATTGCAATTCAACACAACAACTAAATTAGTAATAATCTAATAATTCCTACAAGCGCATGCTAATAAGTTCATATACTGCAATTCCATAACACCAAGGCTGCTTTTATTTTAAAGAATTGGCTATTGCAGAACAATGGCTAGTTAGAAAATCAATATCCTATGCTACAATGAATCTTTCTGGAAATCACTACCATCAGCAGATTTAAATCAAAAATTTCGTATAAATAATAAAATGAAGACAAAAGGGTTACTCACAAATTGAATTTTACAAACTTGATTCGAATGGAAACATTCACCTTCCAACTGTGTATAACATCGCCACTTAAAATGTGGATATGAATCACATCCACTTGGGAAACATGATATGTTTCTATTACAAATGTGTAACAAAAGCATTTGATTACAAATCACATCAAACCGTGGATATAAATCACATCCAAGTGTGTAACAAAAGCATTTTATTACAAATAAATACAATTTAATGTATAAAATGGTATGCTTCTTAAAAGAAACAAAATCTAGTATTACAAATCAACTCAGTGCATTCAATTCAATTCAATCTCGCCTAATTTTAATGCAAATCTCTCCAAATCAAATATTTCCATTAAAATCAAGTTTGTCTCTTGCAACAACATGTACAACATCTCATTCCATTTCAAGGGACAATACAAATGGAATAACAAAATAAAAAATGGCAGAACAACAATCCATGTACCTCACTGGACTAACCTACAACCATTAATCAATCACATATGATAGAACTAAAATCCACCAAAAAAATGTTTTAACTTGAACACACAAACTCATAATCGTCGTGCCTCTGGTGAACCAAATCAGCGTGAAAAACTGTCAACAAATCGGTAAGCACAAATTGGCAAAATAAGAAAACTCGAGGAAGAATTCGGTGGATAAATCAAGGAAGAAATCAGGAACAAATCGAGAAATTCGGAAGAAACAAGGATTCAAATTGGGCAACGAAACCAAGCAAGAGAATAAATTGGGGATGATTTAACCTTTAACAAATTAAAATAACAAATTTAAAAGAGTGAAACACGTTTTATGTGACGCCCAGACCTCACGGGATCACGGATTTAAAGAAAAGGAAATAGAAACAGAATTGAAGGGCTGAAATGAAAACTGCAAGCTGTATTGCCTTGCAAAATAAAAAAATCAAAGTACGAACAGACTTCTAGTAATCAGATTTCATATATCAAAGTTTGAAATACAAATGCAACTTCGGATTACAACTACTAGAACTCTATCTGAATTCATCATTGTTGTAATATATCTTAATACAGATTTGTCAAAGATCAAAAACAACAAAAACATTAATAACATAGCGAAAACGCAGGCCTTCGATAAACACCCACACGCTCCACCCAGTTCAGAC
The DNA here is from genome assembly GCA_001598015.1 of Dorcoceras hygrometricum. Lineage (NCBI taxonomy): Eukaryota > Viridiplantae > Streptophyta > Magnoliopsida > Lamiales > Gesneriaceae > Dorcoceras > Dorcoceras hygrometricum. The sequence goes on along the minus strand of KV004000.1, from coordinate 177,076 downwards.
TCCACCTCCCATCTGCTCCGGAACTGACTCACCTGCACCAAGAAAGCTAGTGAGCCTAGGGGCTCAGCAAGCAAAACTGAGAATAACAAGAGCACAATATGCAGGCAGTTACATTACATAAGACATCATAGTTTAAAGGAAGGCATTAAAACATAAGATCTCATCGTATACATTACTGTGGGAAAAACTCAGATCCCACCATCAATATTTTCGTCAGACTTATGGCTCAGAAGCTCTCCCAATAGGTCCCGTTGCACTCGATCAAATGACTACTGATATCAGTTACTATATGGTGAAGTCTCACCCAATATGAAGGGGAAACCGACCCGCTCGTCTGCTGCTCACCCTTGCAATATGGACCGGATGTTATCTTTGCCATAAATCATAAAATTTGAACAATTTCTTCCTTTAAACATTATCTGGGTTAAATCAGATCTTAACATCGGTGTTTACTTTCATTTAAAATCCATTTTCCATCAAAATCATTTTCACTGAGCATCCAGCTGACTAAAGAAAATCGGGGTCTGAAAGAAACATTGTTTGGTTACGAGGAAATATTTCAGGTGTAGTAAACAGATGTGATTCAGGGTGCTTTCGCTATTTGGAACCAGATGTTTACTGTGGAAAGACTATCGCTAGCGGAAAACAGATGTTTACTGTATGAGAGTTATCGTTAGCGGTAAACAGATGTCACTAATGGATGTGTTCGAGGTTGCGGTCAACTCAGATGTCAACGCACTAGATGGAATATTTCAGATGTCGCTAAAGAGTTAATGTAGTTGGCGTGGAACAGATGTCTCTATAGAAGGGGGTATACGGGATCAACAACGAA
>KV004000.1:163648-175580 GCA_001598015.1 Dorcoceras hygrometricum | reverse complement strand
TGAGTTTTAACAGGAACCAACAGTGAACCCGATACATTAAGTATAGTTAAAATCAACAGAGACATGAACAGAAAATTTTGAACGTAAACTCAGGAAAAAATTCACAGAGCTGAAAGGAAACAATACATATGCTTTCATGGCGTAGCAAGAATCAGATTTACTTGCCTTAAATTGGAGAAACACGAAACACAGCAGGTCTTAGCAGAAGGTCTCCTCAAGCACTGCGGCGAGCTCCACTGGTTTCTTTTATGAAAAATGAAGATTTTCTAGTAAATTATTGATCTTATAGTCCACAAGGACACAATCATGGGAGCCTGATTCGTAACAGGGAAATAACACTTGAGTAGGTATGGTGTACCACGCTCACTCCTTAAGATTTTATTAAAAATCCCCTGTCACTATTTTAATTTATACAAGTGATACACGAATCTGAAAAAGAACCATCCTCCCATCCCAAAACCATTTTTATTTGTGAAATCTGAAAATCGCTCGTCTTGTGCTTGGGGTGACATCTGATCAGACTTATGCGCCGTGACTGAAATATGAAAATAAGAAATCAGCTTTCAATTAAACAATAAGATGAAGTCTTAAATTTTGAAATGGTCCTTAATTTTAAAAGGACTAGAAATTGTGGTCCTACGGATTTTGGGGCGCTACAATCTACCAACCTTATAAAAATTTCGTCCTCGAAATTTACTTACCGAACAAATCTGGGTACCGACTATGCATATCGGCTTCCGTTTCCCACGTAGCTTCGTGCTCAGTTTGGTTAGACCACTGAACTTTAACCCTAGGGATACTACGGTTCCTTAGCTTTCTAGTTTCCCTAAGAAGTATCTTCTCGGGTCTTTCTTCATAGATCAAGTCTTGTGCTAAGTGAATTGGTTCAGCGCTCAGTATATGCGATGGGTGGGGAACGTACTTCCTTAATGCTGAAACATGAAATACATTGTGCACTAAAGACAGATGTGGCGGCAGTGCTAATCGATAAGCCAACGCTCCTATTTTGTCCAGAATTTCATAAGTACCAATATATCTGGGACTCAAATTTCCCTTCTTTCCAAAACACATCACTCCCTTCATTGGAGCTACTTTTAAAAAGACGTGATTACCGATTTCAAAATTCAGATCTCTTCTCCTGTTATCTGCGTAGCTCTTTTGTCTGCTTTGAGCAGCTTTCATCCTTTCCTTAATATTTCTAACAGATTCACTGTTTGTTCTACCAGGTCTGGTCCTAAACCATCGCATTCTCCTACTTCATCCCAGTGAAGAGGTGTTCTGCATTTGCGTCCATAAAGAGCTTCGTATGGAGCCATCTGGATAGAAGCTTGGAAACTGTTGTTATAAGCAAATTCCACTAACAGTAATTTCAGATCCCAACCTTCGGAGAAATCTATGATGCACGCTCTGAGTAAATCTTCCAAAATCTGGATCACTCTCTCTGATTGTCCATCGGTTTGGGGATGAAAAGCCGTGCTAAATGTCAATTTCATTCCCAATGCCCTATGCAAACTCTTCCAGAAGGCTGACGTGAATTTTGGATCCCTATCAGATACTATTGATACTGGAACGCAATGAAGTCTGATGATCTCTTTCACATACAATTCTGCGTATTTACTCACGTCGTAAGTTGTCTTTACGGGCAAAAAAGTGAGCAGATTTCGTAAGTGTGTCCACAATAATCCAAATAGAATTAAAACCTTGGTTAGTTCTGGGCAGTCCAACCACAAAATCCATGGCTATACATTCCCACTTCCACTCTGGAATGGGCAAGGATTTCAACATCCCCGCCGGTCGCTGATGTTCAGCTTTTACCAATTGGCACGTTAAAAATTCAGAGACAAATCTGGCAACGTCCCTCTTCATTCCCGACCACCAATATAACTTCTGGAGATCCTTATACATTTTAGTGCTTCCGGGATGCACAGAGTATGGGGCTAAATGGGCTTCCGACATGAGATCTGATCTAAAAGTACCAACTTGGGGCACCCAGATCCTTCCATGAAATCTGATTATTCCTCCTTCTGAGAAATAGAGTTTACTGCCTATTTCTTTATCCTGTTTCACCCATTTCTGAAGTTGCTCATCGACTAATTGCCCTTCACGAATCTGGTCTAACATATTTGACCTGACGGAGAGATCTGCCAACACTATCACGCTACCGCTGGGCACCACTTCTAAACCAGACTTCTCCATCTCATACGCCAAGGTCTTTGGACAGATAGCTGAGCTAAACCAACAAATTTTATACTTAGAGCATCAGCTACAACGTTGGCCTTTCCTGGGTGATAACTGATCGTACAGTCGTAATCCTTCACCAATCCAGCCATCTTCTCTGCCTCATGTTTAATTCTTTCTGGGTGAAAAAGTATTTCAGACTTTTGTGATCTGTGAAGATTTCACACTTCTCCCATACAAATAATGTCTCCAGATCTTTAAGGCAAATACAACAGCTGCCAGCTCCAAGTCGTGAGTGGTATAATTCTTTTCGTGATTCTTTAGCTGTCGGGAAGCGTAGGAAATTACCCTACCATCCATTCATCAACACAGCGCCTAATCCCAACTTGGATGCATCTGTGTAAATAACAAATCTCCCTTGATCGGATGGCATAGTTAACACGGGAGCTTCAATCAACGCCTGTTTCAACTGCTCAAAGCTGACTTGACATTCGGGGGTCCATTCAAACTTGCTCAGCTTTCAAGTTAGCGAAGTTAAGGGAACAGATATCTTCGAAAATCCCTTAATAAAGCGCCTGTAATAACCAGCTAATCCCAGAAATATCCTAACTTCTGCAACAGATCTTGGTGCCGGCCAGTCACGAACGGCTTCCACTTTCACTGGGTCTACTTCCAATCCATCTTTGGATATAATATGCCCTAGAAAAGATACCTTCTCCAACCAAAAATCTGAAACACACTAAACCTCTAAAAATTTTTTTGTTTTTTGAAAAGCAGATGTGGAATAAACATTTAATAAAAGCTATAAATAAAAAACATAACTTAAAGGATTTGAAAATATCATCTCAACATCCGTTTAAAACTAACTGCAAAGTATTCCCAATACACATCGCCCAAGCTAACATAAAAAAATCATAGTATTTAAAACTGTTGCAGAAAACTGAACATGTTTAAAAGCAATGGCATAAAATAACTGAGTGGTCACGGGGTAACAGCCACAGCGGGGCATCAGAGGTCCTCACCGCCGGTCGGAATAAAATCAGCATCATGCTCACCTGCACTATTTAAACCTAGTGAGCCTAAAGGCCCAACATGCTCTATCCGATAATAACAAAGTACATATAATAAAACCACATGCAGGCACATACGTAAAGGAACATAATTTCATGACATGCGTGCGTGAAAGATCTTAAAACAATGAGTCATAATGCGGTCATACATAACTTCATCGCATAACATACATATATTAAGGCATGGCATAAACATAACATAACTTAAAAGAACATGCGAGTCGTATCCATGAAGTGTGAGCCATAATCGATTGATCAATCTATAAACCAACGTACACGGCGGTGTGGTTCACCCGACCTTACCTCGGGATCCCTATATGTCACACCTCTGTGCTGCCACTTCACTATGATGTCACACATGGATCCATAAGCTCATACATTAAAACAGGGGATCCCCGGGCCCGGATATCCGGCTAACTCCCATCATTAAATTTGCCCCACATCACTTCAATCCCTCAAAATATTTTTCTTTCATGCCTTAACATTTCACAAACTTTCATGATGCATGCATTTCATAAAAATCATGCAATTTAAAAAAGCTTGGCCCATCAATATATATTTAATTTCCTTTAAACATTTCATACTCAAATACATAACATATTACATATATAATTAAATATATATTCATGGGCCTATACATTTTCTCGGCCCGGTCAAGGACTGGTTCAAGCGACTGGCCCACTAACTCTAAGCCCAAAGCCTCAACTAAACTTAAAATAATACTAAGCCCAACTCAAACTTGGCCCAACAACAAGGAATCACCCCTTTAAAATCATTTGAAAGACTCGGCCCAACACCATCAAAACAGGCTTAAAACTCATTTAAAATAACGGCCCAAAATCTAACAATTTGACTTAAAATCCAAATTACTAAAAAAGTTAACAATTTAAAATAACTTTTGACTTAAAATCATTGACCCAAAAATCATTTTGACCAAGAATAATATTGACTTAAAAATGTTTGACTTGACTCGATAAAATGACTTGGACTTTAAAATAAAACCACCCGGCCCATAAATAAAATAACTCGGACCGGACTTAATATTTGACTCGACACTTGACCAACTCGACCCGGCCCGATTGAACCGACCCATCGGCCCAACCGAACCGGCCCAAGCCCATCACCCAACTACCCTAGCCGCTGCTGCCCCCTACGCACGACCAGCAGCTTTGTGCCCTTCGGCCCTCCACCTTCGGCCACCTTTGGCCGGAGCCACTCCGGCAGCACCTTCCTCAGGTCCATCCCCAACCATGGTCCAAGCCACGGCTCAAACCATGGCTGAACCAACTCACACGAAGGCTCACAAGAGGCGACATGCGTCCGGCTCACACCATGCACACGGCCATCCCTCCAACCTATGATCGACGCCTTTGGTCGAGCCACTCTCTCCTAAGCCTAGGGCCACCCCAAGTCTTCCATGAATGGATCCCCAAGTCCTTGAACCAACCAAAACCGAGTTAGAACAAGAAACGAATCAAAAGCATATCAAAACCGTGACGTATGCATGGATCTCAAACAACACATGATATATCTAAACAATTCACATAAAAATCATGCAAAACCTTTATAAAACAGTGTATTATCATCTAAGTGGTGAGAAAAGGAGAATACAACATGCCTTGGTCGACGAAGGGAGTAGAGATACGCGTTACCGGAGCGGAGGACAATGGATTAGACCAAACACCTTTGAATTCCAACCAAATATCTGAAAATTTCGACCACCTATGGGGGAAGGAGGGCTGAAGTCGGCTGATGGAGGTGAGGGATAGGTGAATTTTCGAATTAGGGGGAGGTGAGTGAATGAGAAGTGTACAAAAAGACCCCTCCAACTTGTTTTAATTAAAATAAAAGGCTAAATCCCAAAACTAACCCTCCTCTAATTAAAAATGCTTAAAAATACTTAAAGTGCAGACTTCAAGCCTCTAATTTTCGTAAAATAAGGTCTCTCAAATTTAAAAGTGTAGTGAAATTCATAAAATAGCCCGTATAGGCGAAAAACGGGTCCCCCTGGATAACTGTGCATAAAACCTCATTTTTTTGGCAATGGTGCATAAAATAATAAACTTTGCTTTAAAATATGTCTAAGGGCTAAAATATTTAAAATATTTTCAATTTGGTCGTCTCCGATCTCATCCCCGCTTACCGGAACTCAAACAGTACCGTAAAATGACATGCACAAAGTAAGGCATAAAATCATCATATAATCACATTAATGACATGAAATCATGCTAACATAAATTTTTCCCTCTAGTCATGCGCTCAATTTAACGTAATTAGGATTTATGGGCGTTACAATTCTCCCCCCCTTATATAAATTTCGTCCCCAAAATTAAGTTACGTACCGAAAAGCTCCGGATAGCGCGTCCGCATATCGGTCTCGATCTCCCAGGTAACCTCATCTGTCGAGTGATTCTGCCACCGGATCTTGACCATTGGAATCCTCCGCACTCTAAGCATTTGCTCCTCTCACGCTAAGATCTGAATTGGTCTCTCCTCAAAAGATAAGTCTGGTTCCAACTGAAGCGGCTCAAAATCCAACACATGAGATGGGTTTGGGACGTACTTCCGTAACATCGAAATATGGAACACGTTATGCGGTGCTGACAGACTAGTCGGTAATGCTACGCGATATGCTAACGTACCGACCCTCTCCAAAATCTCAAACGGTCCAATGAATCTCGAACTGAGCTTGCGTCTCCGGCCGAAGCGCATCACGCCCTTCATGGGCGATATCCTCACAAATACATGGTCCCCTACTGCCAACTCCAGATCTCGTCGTCTACGATCGGCATAACTCTTTTGACGACTCTGAGCTGTCCTCATCTGATCTCGTATCCTGGTCACGATATCTGCTGTCTGCTGCACCATCTCTGGTCCAGTCAAGATCCTCTCGCCAACCTCGTCCCAATGCACGGGAGACCTACACCTCCTCCCATACAAAGCCTCATAAGGAGCCATCCCAATCGATGCCTGAAACTGTTATTGTACGTGAACTCTACCAAGGGTAACCTAGAATCCCACGTACCCTGAAAATCTATCACGCAGGCTCTCAGTAAATCCTCTAGAATCTGGATGACTCTCTCCGACTGACCGTCTGTCTGCGGGTGAAAAGCCGTACTGAATGATAGCTTGGTACCCAATGCAGCGTGCAAGCCCCTCCAAAAAGCAGAAGTAAACCTGGAATCCCTGTCTGACACAATATAGACTGGAATGCCATGCAGCCTGACAATCTCTCTAATGTATAGCTCTGCGTACTGTGTCAATGTGAAAGTGGTCTTCACCGATAGAAAGTGTGCGGACTTGGTGAGTCGATCCACAATCACCCAAATCGTCGTAAAGCCTCTGGGACTCCTGGGTAATCCAACCACAAAATCCATCGTGATGTTCTCCCATTTCCACTCAGGGATAGGGAGTGGCTGTAGCAACCCCGCTGGTCGCTGGTGCTCTGCTTTGACCTGCTGACAGGTCAACACTCTGACACAAATCGTCCAATATCCCTCTTCATCCCTGGCCACCAGTAAAGTGTCTGCAAATCCCTGTACATCTTCGTACTCCCTGGGTGGATGGAGTACGTCGATGCATGAGCCTCAGATAAGATCTCGGCTCTCAACTGACCAGTATTGGGTACCCACATGAGATCCCTGAAACGAGTAATCCCATCCTCAACAGTGTACAGACCTCGTCCTCTGTCCTCATCACACTGTCTCCACTGCTGTAACTGCTCATCGGAGTCATGTCCCTCTCTGATCCGCTCTTGAAGGGTCGGCTGAATAGTGAGCGATGCCAAACTCGGTGCACAGCCTCCTGAATAAAGCTCTAGACCAAACCTCTCTATCTCAGTTTGTAGTGGCCTCTAAACTGATAAACAAGACACCACTGCAGTATTCCGGCTCAACGCATCTGCCACTACATTAGCCTTACCCGGATGGTAGCTAATGTCACAGTCATAATCCTTCAGCAACTCTAACCATCCGCGCTGCCTCATGTTCAGCTCCTTCTGAGTAAGAAGTACTTGAGACTCTTGTGGTCGATGAATATCTGACACTTTTTGTCGTATAAATAGTGTCTCCAAATCTTCAGTGCAAACACTACTGCTGCAAGCTCCAGATCGTGCGTCGGATAGTTCTTCTAATAACTCTTCAGCTGTCTCGACGCATACGCAATAACCTTACCTCCCTGCATCAAAACTGCACCTAACCCTCTCAAAGAAGCACCTGTATAAACCACAAACTCCTCGTGGTCCACTGGCATAGCTAATACTGGTGCTGAAGTAAGGGCCTCCTTCAGCTGATCAAAGCTCCTCTGACAGTCGGTACTCCACACATACTTCATATTCTTCTTGGTCAAGGCTGTCAAGGGCACTGAAATAGAGGAGAATCCCTTGACGAATTTGCGATAATAACCTGCCAAGCCCAAGAAACTACGAATATCCGCTGCATTCTTCGGAATCCCCCAGTTTTGCACCGCCTCCACTTTCGATGGGTCAACAGAAATCCCATCTCTCGATACAATATGCCCTAAGATAGCCACTTTCTCCAGCCAAAACTCGCACTTGCTAAACTTGGCGTATAACTTGTGCTCCCTCAAAGTCTGCAAATCCGTCTGCAAGTGCTGTCTATGCTCCTCAAAGCTCCTCGAATAAATCTGAATATGATCGATGAACACGATGATTAGATCCATGAATCGTTGGGGCGTTCGTCAGACCAAACGGCATCACCAAGAACTCGTAGTGGCCGTAGCGTGTCCGAAAAGCAGTCTTGGACACATCCTCCTCTCTAATTCTCCACCTCTCTCTCTGGTGGAACTCCTGCGACATCGTTGGGGAAAACATCTAGGAAGTCCCTGACTACCTCCACATCTGACAACGAAGGGCCTGCTGAATCTCCTGAAGCAGTAACACTGGCCAAGAACGCCTGACATCCGTGCTCAACTAGCTTCCTGGCCTGTAATAAAGATTTTAATCTGGGCTTACGCTGTCTCCTCGTCGCCTCAAAAACAAAAGCCTCTTGCCCTGGTGGCTTGATCGTAACTGTCCTCCGCTGGAAGTCAATCACCGCTCCAAACTCCGTCAACCAATCCATGCCTAGTATGAGATCGAATCCTGACATCAGCAACACAACTAAATCTGCTTGGACTGCATGATCCTGGAACATCATCGTCAATCCCTAAACCACTCTGGTCGTCGTCAGCTCCTCCCCTGACGGGACCGTCACTGCGAGAGCCATACCCAAGCTCTCCGGTGTAATACGCATCCTTTGCGTGAACGCACTCGAAATAAACGAGTGGGTCGCCCTGAGTCTAGTAATGCAAGGGTGATGACACCAAGCACCCGAATCTCGCCTGAAACGGAAACATTACACAGACACGCGTTTACAATTAAACTAGGTCTCAACAAGTAGTTCAGATGCCTAACACATGTTCTAGGTTAGCTAGCCCTACGGTCCATGATCGCATAGAAGTCCTAGAAGGAATACAGTTCCACTAAGTTCAACCATTCTAAGGCATGAATCTCCTAGTAGTGTTCTACTCAGCATGCAATCTGTCTACAGCAAACACTAAACTCAAAAATCAAAGAAATGGCGGAAATCCTAAAGAGGAATACCCGTGAGCAAAGTAGTATCCGGATATGCCGCCTCTGCCTGCATCACGAAGGCACGACCCGTGGTCTGTCTCTTCTTAGGGCAATCTCTGGAAATGTATCCCGGTTCCTTGCAATGAAAGCACTTCCCTGATCCAACCATGCACGGTCCGGAATGCTGCTTATTGCACTCCTTGCAGATCGGAAATCCTTCGGGTCTAGGGGCACTGATCCCCTGCTGTTGCAGCCTCTGCTGGCCCTGTGGTCTATGCGGCTGCTGTCCCTGCTGAGTTGGGCCCTTAGAAGGCCCCTGAAACGGTCTCTTCACTGGTGGATGCGAAGACTGGCCCCTGACGGGCGGCTGTATCTGCCTCTTCCTATGATAGTCCTCCCTCATGTCCTTCCGACCCCTCTCGGACCGGTAAGCCCTGTTTGTTAGAGTAGATGCCCAACTAGCCAACTTGTGGCGTGTGCGTTTTATTGACTCTTGTACAAACAGTCTTTATATATGATATTCGCATTTTCTTATATGGCATTCTTTACTTTCATTATGTGTGTGATGATTTACAATTGCGTTGAGTAAAGACCTAGAATGCACTAAAGCGTATGTTAGATGTGATAGTGGGTATGAAGGCTATCATGAAACACATCTAATAGTCGCTGTGTATTCTAAACGTGTTCCTAGTCGATTGGGCCGTCAAAACGAGGATAAGGCCGCCCGAGTTCGAGACTAGTATCTGCGATGCGAAGTACCATGTTTCATTGGTAGGGAACATTGTGATGTTCTGAGCATGCAGATAGATAGTGACCTGGTGATCTATCGAACTACCCTTCTTCGGACTTTCCAAGTGGTTACCATTTGTCGAGTGGATAAGTCCGAGGTCTTGGTTGTACTGATTAGTCCTCACGACTCGAAACGTCATTGAGACTCTACATGATAGGCGTCTCACTTTGACCCGTTTGCCGACTCACTTGGGGTCATAAGGCGTCGGGATTGGGTGAGACCCCGATGCATGTAGGAGTCGATACATCGTTGTCGAGGATTCACCACTCGCAGACATGCGTGGATATCAAAGGACCGTACTGTACGCTAACCACGACCGACTGGTTCTTGCAGGCACTATCAGTGATACCTAGGGGATCATGGGGCGATGTTGCTAGACGCTTTACCGTGATCCGTTGGGCAAGTCCGGAATTGTGATTCCGGAGCCGCAATGGTTGTGGGCCCACGGCTAGCTGTATCCCTGAACCATTGAGGGTCACACAAGTACTAGATTCGAGATTCCCGCACAGATACTCAGCTCAATGTGTTGAGCACGAGAAGGGGATTTCGGGAAGTGCGACTTACCTAAAAGTCAACGAGGGGTCCAACCGAGGTTTCCCGCTGTTGAGGGGCAAAACGGTCATTTTGCACTGGGGTTCTGAAAAATGGTTTTTCAGATCATTGTATTCAGTTTCGGAAACTGAGTCGATCGGTCCGATCTGATCGGCGATCGGAGTTACGGTGAAGTCTCGGTGTTGGAGATGAACTAAATGTTCATCGTTGGACCCGGGCCCGTTGGGCCGATCCAAGTCCAACACTTAAGTCTATTTAATTAGACTTAAGCTAGACTTAACACATATCATTATCAAAACCCTAACCCTAAAGCACTAGCCGCCCCCTCCTTTCCTCTCTCACGCCGCCGCCGCCGCCGCCGTGCGCCGCCGCCGCTGATCGTCGCCGGAAAATTGTTTCCGGCCAGTTCGACGAGGAGAATCCGTTCGTGCTGATCTCGTCAGGGCTTCTAGTGCAGCCTGACGAAGGAGTCTCGGATCTGGTAGTGGACCGGATTGGCGTAAACTACCGCAATCTACCGAGAAGATCCGGATTATTGTAATCACGGTTGGAGCCAGGCACAAGTGCCAGCGAGGTAACCCGCTTAAACGCCCTATGTATGACGATTACTGTAATTGTCTGATTTTTCGTATTGATCGCCTCCCGGCACCTGTTTCTTGTTCTTCCGCTGCCTAGCCGGGGGGCGGATCCGGATCCCCAGTAGTGGTATCAGAACGAAGAAAATTGGACGTCACATCGGCCACGGCGGCGCCACCATGGCGGCGCCCCATCTTCATCGCCGTGCACGTGAGCGCGCACGACGCCTGTGCGCTGGCCGCGCATGGCGCGCGACGAGGAAGCGCGCTGGCCGCGCTTGATCGCGCGATGAGGATGCGCGCTGGGCGCAACTCACGGCCGAGAGTTTCTCGCAATCGTTGCACGACATGGCCGGCCCTGGATCGCGCGCTGGCCGCACGGTTCTCGTATGCTGGCCGACGTCGAACTTCTTTATGCGTCGCTACTGGCCGCACGATATGGCGCACTTGCTGCACGATTGATGAATGCGGCGGTGGCGCCTTTTGGCCGCGGCTGTGCGACGCTCAAGGGCGCTGTTCTTGCGTGTTGGCCGATCGATTTGCGCCACCATTGGCGCACGTTGGCCGCGCAATGCGCGATTGCGCCGCGCTTGTCGCGCGCGAAATTTCGTGGCAGCCGCCGGCCGGCCGCCGCTTCGGCGATGTCGTGACGGCTGGTCTGAATTCTTCTAGGTTTTGGTTCGGGCTTATCCCGGGCAGACCGTGAAGTTTTCGGGCCGGTATGCGATGCCGGGCCCGGTTTTGATCGATTTTGAAATTTTAAGTTTTTGGGCCTAAAATTGTTTTAAACCCAATAATGATACAATTAAAATTAGTAAAATGTGATTTCAATTATGAAATGTGATTTTGTAATAAAATATGATTTTGTTGATTAAAATTTGTTTTATCGACAAAATGCGATTTTATTATAAAATACGATTTCGTAATTAGAATACGATTTTACGATAAATAATTAGATTATTTAAATTATGCATGTTAATTAGATTAATTGCATGATTGGGGTGATCGAGAGCCGTGCCCAATGTGTTAGGTGTATGCAATAGGTTTTATTTGATTTCGGTTTTTTAATATATTTGATTATCATTTAAAGTGGGCCTGTTTGTGGCCCGTTCCCACCCCTTGATAAATGTATCCCTTATCTGTCATAGTAAATTTAAATGTAAATTACTAGATTTAGTGGGAGGACATCCGAAGA
>KV004000.1:125459-142273 GCA_001598015.1 Dorcoceras hygrometricum | reverse complement strand
ATATCGTCATTTGGACCCGGGCCCGTTGGGCCGGTCCAAGTCCATCATTAAGTTTATTTATTTAGACTTAATGACTTCATTGACAAGACTTGATATATTTTGCATAACCCTAACCCTAAAACCAGCCGCCCCTCCCTCCCTCTCTCACGCCGCCGCCGCCGTGCGCCGCCGTCGCCGCCGCCAACTTCGCCGGAAAACGTTCCGGCCTAGTTTTTCGAGGAGTATTCGTTCGTGCTGATCTCGTCAGGGCTTCTAGTGCAGCCTGACGAAGGAGTCTCGGATCTGGTCGTGGACCGGATTGGCGTAAACTACCGCAATCTACCGAGAAGAGCCGGATTATTGTAATCACGGTTGGAGCCAGGCACAAGTGCCAGCGAGGTAACCCGCTTAAACGCCCTATGTATGACAATTACTGTAATTGTCTGATTTTTCTTGTTGATCGCCTCCCGGCACCTGTTTCTTGTTCTTCCGCTGCCTAGCCGGGGGGCGGATCCGGATCCCCAACACTGTTCACTGCTGCCATATAGGTAGTCACATCCGCCATGTTGACATCGTTGCGGATGTCTGGTCGCAGTCCATCAGTGAACTGCCTCAATTTCTCGCTCTCCACAAGCGATTCGAGGGTACAAAGTGACACCCCCGCTCGAAAAGTTTCACATACTCAGCAACCGACCTGTCTCACTGGCGGAGACTCATGAACTTCTGAATCAACTGGCTTCGGGCATCTGCAGAGAAATACTTCTCATAGAATACCGCCTTAAATCTCTCCCGCGACAGACTCTCCAGTACTAAGCCAACCACTGCGCTCTCCCACCAAATATGTGTGACCTGAAATTGTAATAAAAGATTAATTGTTGGATTAATTGGTTTTTGAAGAATTCTGGGTGTTCGGAATTCTTTTTGGAGGTTTTGTTTGCATTTTCAGGTCGGAAATCAGATTTAGAGCAATTCTGGAAATTTTGGTATTTTTGGGCTAGAGATCTGTTTTGTGAGATCTGGTTTTGTTCGTGAGAGGAATCTGCTATCGTTGGTTTAGCGCTTGCGAGAGATCTGGTAGCGCATTCGTGATTCAGACGTTGCCTTAGCGTGTTTTGTATCGGGTTGGATACGCTGTCGTTTGAATTAGTTTCTAAGACGTCGTTTCGTAGGAGCAGGTGACGTAGGTGAAGTCTGGTTGGTTTGTTCACCAGACGTTGTGTGCGTTTAGTTCATCAGACGTCAACGCTAGTCAAAGTTCCTGTAGCGCGCGAGAGTTATCGACCGGATTTGATGACGTAGGAGGTGCGACGTCGTTTTGAGTGTAACGCTTGTGCGAGAGGTCTGTCCGCGTGTGTGACGTCTGGTTGTTTTGCTGAGATCAGATGTCAACGCGGGTCATCGTTCCTGTAGCGTGAGGTGAACGTCGTAGTTTTGGTTAACGCTAAGGAATCCAGACGTTGGGGTTATGCGACGCCGTTTGATTTAATTGGAACGCGACGTCTGGTACCAGCTTTTGGTTGTTAGGCAATCCAGACATTGGGTTAGCGACCAGCTGCTGCTTGTGTAAGACACCAGCTTTTGGGTTTGAGGACCAGTCGTATGCAGCGACCAGCCGTTGGTTTGTTTTGTGACTGCTGGTTGGGATTTTAGTAGTGCATTGTCTGGTTTTGTCGATGGACTTTTTAACCAGCTTTCACGTGTGTATTTATAGGAAGACTTGGTCTTTGATTTGAGATGCAGATCTCATACTTAGCGAAATATTTTCTCCTGATTGTCGACCCATGTCTCTAATCCTCGGTTACTGTTCACCGTGAGCTTCTCCGGCGAATTCCCGTCGATTCCGGCCACCGTTTGTCACGTTTGAGGTAGTGTTGGACTCCTCTCGAAAAGCTCTTTCATCTCATACCAATTTTGGAGCAAAAGCACGAAGTTGCTGTTTTCGTGCGTGTATTTCGCTGTTCAGGTAGCCGTTAGTTTTAGTTGTTGAAATCTTGTTCCTAGCCTTGAATTGAGCTTCCTGTTTAGTCGTATGGGTTATAATTGAGTGCTGGTTTTAAGTGTATAGATTCCAGCCGTGACTTTCTTTGGTTGGCCATGAGTTTTGTTGTGTAATGCCTGAGATCTTGCGAATGTTTAGCAGGTTGGATTCAGATCTCTCGAGGCTTGAATTGTTGTAATTGTTGCACGAATCAGGTACGGGTTGAGCTTGTAAAATCAGTGTGTTTATGGCTTGGATATAATGGCTGGTTGCTGAATTGTTTCTACCTTGGTTGTAGATGCTGGCAGAGGGTTATGCCTTGTATAATTGCCTGGTGTAATTGCTTTTGTGCATATGATTATGCTTGTTGATTTCCAGCATGTTGCATACACTCATCGGCATGTTATTTCATTTCAGCTTCTACAGCCATTGTTTCGTTGTTGTTGCTCTGTTTTCTTACCAGGATGCGAGGGCGAGCGGCAAAAATACCGCACTCTCATCTCCCTGCTGGGTTTGTTAGCCACCATGCGCCGAGTGGTTAACTACCACAGTTCATGGGCGAGGCAACGGCAGTTTGAGTTGTTTGATGCATCTGGTATTTGGGTGTAGTGTCAAGGCGAGTGGCTCATTACCACACTTTGAACACACCCCGTGGCCACTGTTGTTGCAGATTCCGTTGAGCTGTGCATTGAGTTCTTTGGATCCCTTCCTTGGTTTTAGCCTCCGGTTGTTGTTCCTGGTCTCATGCATAGCATCTGCATTTTATTCTTGCTGTTTACTGCTGTTTTATAGTTGCTCTCCGTACTGGGGTTTGACCCCATGTCCCTCTGGGGCTTAGTTGTTTTCCTTGCCTGTTTTGTTGTTCAGGTTATCCAGCTGGTCGTGGTGCTGACCCAGCTAGAGGCGCCCCAGGAGGTGGTTAGAGTATCCCAGTAGCATATAGCATATTTATATGTATCAGTATTGTTAGCCAAGGGATGCCCTGTGCTTTTGTTGTAGTCTGTTATATTCGATTGTGGTTGTTACCAGGTGTCTGATACATGTTATGCTGTATTTGTTGTTGTGGGCTTGTAGTCTTGGTTTTGTTGGTTTGTTGTTAAACTGGGATTATTTTGAGTATCGTATTATTTTTAATTATATCGTTTTAAACCGTCAGGCCAAGCAAAAATTTTTACCCGCTTTTTAGTAGCTTCCGCTTGTGTTTGCATGTTTTATCTCTGTTGTGAGCACGAGGCCTGACATTTTTGGCATCAGATTTTAAGCTGGGATAAGCTCGATTTCTTTGATCACACTTGAGTCTAGGCACAACGTCGTGTGTTGCATGTGCTTGAATTATGTGTTTATGTGATGCTTTTTGTTGTGATATATATGTTGTTCTCGTTCTGTGTTGCTTATCCTGTTGAGTGTATTCGTAGATGTCGCCTATACGTCGTGATAGAGGTAGGGGCAGTTTGAGGAATCGGCAGGATATAACGAGGATCGACATAGTGCTCCTAGTCGTACTCGTAGTAGACATGATGAAGAGGAGGAAGTTGGTGACTTGACTACCCCTGTGGAGAGGATGGACGTTGTGATAGCAAGGTTTCAGAGGATGAATCCTCAGGTCTTCAATGGTGACGAGTCGAGCGAGGATGCATATTCGTGGCTTAGTAACATCACTGGTCTAAGGGGCAGTTTGAGGAATCGGCAGGATATAACGAGGATCGACATAGTGCTCCTAGTCGTACTCGTAGTAGACATGATGAAGAGGAGGAAGTTGGTGACTTGACTACCCCTGTGGAGAGGATGGACGTTGTGATAGCAAGGTTTCAGAGGATGAATCCTCAGGTCTTCAATGGTGACGAGTCGAGCGAGGATGCATATTCGTGGCTTAGTAACATCACTGGTCTATTCGATCGTGTCCAGTATGACAACGAGCTTCGATTGAGTTTGGTGACCCTCCAGTTGAGGAAGGGTGCAGAGCGCTGGTGGCAAGGTGCTTTTAGTACTTTGTTGGAGACCGGCGTTGGGATTACTTGGGACAGTTTTTGCGAGACTTTTAGGCAGGAGTTTGTTCCTGAGTCTTATGTGAATGCCCGTGAGCGGGAGTTTGATCATCTGGAGCAGGGCTCGATGTCTGTCCGTGAGTATGCTTGGAAGTTTTCTTCTTTGTTGGCGTACATTCCGCATGTTTCTGGCCGAGAGAGGGCCAAGGACCAGATTCTTAGAGGGTTTGAATGAGGAACTGTATCAGATGGTGCTGACAAGCAAACCCAAGACCTATGCTGAAGCAGTTGATAATGCTATCGATATTGAGGAGGGTTTGAGGAGTCGTCGTGCTCGTAGGCAGCAGGTAGCGCAGGGTGGTCGTCCTGCTGGTCAGGGAGCGCAGTCTTCGCTGTCCTCCCAGTCAGCCCATCAGCCCCAGCAGCAGCATCAGCCGCAGGTGGCACAGCAGTCTGGCCGTAAGAGGTTTCGACCCCGCGGTCAATAGTTCAAGAAGAAGTCTGGTTCTGGTTCGTCTGGTTCAGGTAGCTCGAGTAGAAGTGGTTCTCGGGCTGAGTTCTGTGGTTTTTGTGGTGGCAAGCATCCTTCCACCCAGTGTGTTGGAGTTCAGGGCTCTTGCAACATTTGCGGCCAGTATGGGCATTTTGCTAGGGTGTGTCCGTCTGTGGGATCGCAGCAAGCCGCAGCCCCGTCTCAGGGTCGTGGAGGACAGTCTAGGGGTCGTTCCCCTCAGTTTCAGCCACCCAGGATTGGTGAGACTCCATTCAGGCCGTTCCAGCAGCTTGATCCGTCGCGATTCGGATAGTCGTCTCAGCCATTCTATTCTGGACCTCAGCATGCTCAGGCCAACGTCATGACTAGGGAGCAGGCCGAGGAGACGCCGAGCAGGGTGATCGTAGGTACTTGTCTTGTTCTCGATTTTCCTGCACGTGTGTTGTTTGACACCGGTGTATCGCATTCTTTCATTTCTGATTCGTTTGTTATTGAGCATGGTCTGTGTACCATCCCTTTGCACGATGCTGTTTCTGTTTCTACCCCTGGGCGATGTGAGCCTGTTTTCCCAGGAGGTTTTGTTAGATGGCGTGTTGAGGTTTGGGGAGCTTGTGTTGGTGGCGAATCTGATCCGTATGATGTTGTGGGATTTCGATTGTATCGTTGGGATGGACGTGTTGTCCAATTATAGGGCCTCCGTGGATTGCTTCCATGGGATTGTTCGTTTTAGGCCTTTGTCTGGCGAGAAGTGGGACTTCTATGGCCAGGATTCTCGATCGAAGATCCCGTTAGTCTCAGCGATGGAGATTTTCAGTCTGTTGTCCTTAGGGAATGCTGGCTTCATGATCTACGCTTTGGATGCATCTTCTTCTTCTCATGTGCAGCTTAGCGACGTTCTCGTGGTGCGACATTTTCCTGATGTGTTCCCGGAGGAGATTCCTGGTTTTCTTCCGAGGCGGGAGATTGACTTCAGCATAGAGCTGATGCCTGGCACAGCTCCGATTTCTCGTGCCCCGTATCGTTTGGCACCTGCGGAGTTGAGAGAACTCAAGGTGCAGTTGGACGATTTGCTAGATAAAGGTTTTATCCGACCTAGCATGTCGCCGTGGGGAGCGACCATTTTGTTTGTGAAGAAGAAGGATGGCTCAATGCGGATGTGCATTGATTTCCGCCAGTTGAATAAAGCGATTGTTAAGAACAAGTACCCTTTACCAGGATCGATGATCTGTTTGATCAGTTGCAAGGTTCTGCGGTGTATACGAAGATTTGAAGAAGAAGGATGGCTCAATGCGGATGTGCATTGATTTCCGCCAGTTGAATAAAGCGATTGTTAAGAACAAGTACCCTTTACCCAGGATCGATGATCTGTTTGATCAGTTGCAAGGTTCTGCGGTGTATACGAAGATTGAATTGCGTTCCGGGTACCATCAGCTGAGAGTAAGAGATCAAGATGTCACAAAGACTGCTTTTTGTACGAGGTACGGACACTTTGAGTTCTTGGTTATGCCGTTTAGGTTGACCAACGTGCCTGTAGTTTTTATGGATCTGATGAACCGGATTTTCAGAGAGTTCATAGATCAGTTCGTGATAGTGTTCATTCACGACATATTGGTATATTCTAAGACTCCTTTGGAGCATAAGGAGCACCTGAGAATTGTCCTTCAGACGTTGAGAGACCAGCTGTTGTATGCTAAATTTTCCAAGTGAGAGTTTTGGCTGGACCGCGTCGTTTTTTTGGGTCATGTTATTTCAGCCGAGGGGATTTCCGTGGATCCCAGTAAAGTTGATGCTGTTCTGAACTGGGAGCGTCCCAGGAATTTGTCAGAGATTCGCAGTTTCTTGGGTCTGGCTGGCTATTATCGTCGTTTCATTGAAGGATTTCTAGCATAGCAAAGCCGATGACTCAACTGACTCAGAAGGACAAGCGTTTTGTGTGGACTGAGCAATGTGAGAATGCGTTTCAATTGCTCAAGGAGAAATTGACTATTGCACCTGTGTTGGCTCTGCCGTCCGGATCAGGTGGTTTCGTTGTTTGTTCTGACGCTTCGCTCAATGGATTTGGTTGTGTTTTGATGCAGAATGTTCGTGTCATTGCGTATGCCTCACGGCAGCTGAAACCGCATGAGACTCGTTATCCAGTCCATGATTTGGAGCTTGCAGCCGTGGTCTTTGCGTTGAAGATCTGGCGTCATTACCTGTATGGCGAGCAATTTGTGGTGTACTCGGACCACAAAAGTTTGCAGTGTCTATTTTCGCAGCCCGATTTGAATATGAGACAGCGTCGTTGGATGGATCTGCTGAAGGACTTTGATTGCGAGATCAAGTATCAACCTGGGAATTCGAACGTAGTGGCCGATGCTTTGAGCAGGAAGGCTAGTGAGATGCTTGCTTCGTTGGAGATTCTACCCGGCTGAGGATTGTGTCGTGGTTTCTTCTTCCAAGTGGAGCCACAAATTGTTTCTAGTATTCGAGCAGCTCAAAGGACTGATCCTTCCATCCACGAGTTGAAGTTAAAGGTCAGGGCTGGAGAACTTGAAGATTTTTCTGTTTCTTCTGATGGTTGCTTGAGGTTTCGTGGCATGCTGGTTGTGCGTAACCTCATTGATTTGAAGGAGGAGATCCTTCGGGAAGCGCACTGCAGCAGACATAGTGTTCATCCTGGTGCACGGAAGATGTACCATGCGTTGAAGCCGCACTTCTGGTGGGCTGGCCTAAAGAGCGACGTTGCTGGATTCGTTGCTCGATGTTTGAACTGTCAGATGGTTAAGGCCGAAAGGATGAGACCTGGTGGTCTGTTGCAGAGTTTGGAAGTGCCCAAAAGGAATTGGGAGTACATAGCTATGGATTTCGTGACGCATCTGCCTCGTTCCAGTAGAGGATGCGATTCTATTTGGGTGGTTATCGGCCGATTGTCGAAGTCTACACATTTTATTCCCTACGGTATGACCTTTTCTTTGAAGAAAATGGCGAAACTATACGTTGATTACGTGGTTAGACTTCACGGTGTGTCTGTTTCAATCGTTTCCGACCGAGATCCAAGGTTTACTTCCAGGTTTTGGAAGAGTTTGCAAGCAGCTTTGGGTACCAGATTGGCTATGAGTACAGCATATCACCCCCAGACAGATGGCCAATCTGAGCGAACTATCCAGACGTTGGAGGATATGTTACGAGCTGTTGTGTTGGATTTCGGAGGTAGCTGGCAAGATACGTTGTCTTTAGTGGAGTTTTCTTACAATAACAGCTATCAAGTGATGATTGGCATGGCGCCGTTTGAGGCCTTGTATGGCAGGAAGTGTAGATCGCCAGTATGTTGGGAAGAAGTGGGGGAGAAGCAGCTATCTGCCCCGGAATTTGTGCAGCAAATGAAGGATCATGTTGATCTAATTCGACAGCGGATGAAAGCTGCCCAGGATCGCCAAGCCAGTTATGCGAATAAGAGGCGTCGACCTCTAGAGTTTCAGGTTGGTGATCAGGTATTTCTCAAAGTTTCACAGTTTCGCAATGTCATGCGCTTTGGACACAAGGGAAAGTTAGCCCCTCGTTACGTCGGACCATATGAGATCGTTGAGAGGATTGGCCCGTTAGCGTATCGACTGTTGTTGCCTCCGGAATTATCTTCTCTGCATGATGTCTTTCATGTTTCCATGTTGAGGAAGTACGAGCCAGATCCGTCTCATGTGCTTAGAACTGACGAGGTTGAGCTAGATCAGACGTTGAGCTATCAGCAATATCCCTTGCAGATCCTAGGCAGAAAAGAGAAACAAATGAGGATTAAAACCATTCCGTTGGTGATGGTGCAATGGAGCAAGCATGGAAGGGAAGAAGTTACGTGGGAGCTGGAAGAAAAGATGCAGCACGAGTGGCCGAATCTGTTTGAGTAGCTGTTGTGCTAGATTCCCAATAGTTGTAGTTGTTGGTTGTATTTCTTTCCTAGTTGTTGTTATTTGCTTGCTCAGTTATCTTGAACTCTTGGCCATGTGTTAGGAGAATTTCTGTTTTGTTAACCTGTTGTTGATTTGTATTTTCAGAATTGTCGTTAGATTTCAGGGACAAAATCCTTTTTAGTGGGGAGAAATGTGAGACCTGAAATTGTAATAAAAGATTAATTGTTGGATTAATTGGTTTTTGAAGAATTCTGGGTGTTCGGAATTCTTTTTGGAGGTTTCGTTTGCGTTTTCGGGTCGGAAATCACATTTAGAGCAATTCTGAAAATTTTTTGGTATTTTTGAGCTAGAGATCTGTTTTGTGAGATATGGTTTTGTTCGTGAGAGGAATCTGCTATCGCTGGTTTAGCACTTGCGAGAGATCTGGTAGCGCATTCGTGATTCAGACATTGCCTTAGCATGTTTTGTATCGGGTTGGATACGATGTCGTTTGAATTAGTTGCTACGACGCCGTTTTGCAGGAGCAGGTGACGTAGGTGAAGTCTGGTTGGTTTGTTCACCAGACGTTGTGTGCGTTTAGTTCACCAGACGTCAACGCTAGTCAAAGTTCCTGTAGCGCGCGAGAGTTAGCGACCAGATTTGATGACGTAGGAGGTGCGACGTCGTTTTGAGTGTAACGCTTGCGCGAGAGGTCTGTTCGCGTGTGTGACGTCTGGTTGTTTTGCTGAGAGCAGATGTCAACGCGGGTCAGCGTTCCTGTAGTGCGAGGTGAACGTCGTCATTTTGGTTAACGCTAAGGAATCCAGACGTTGGGGTTATGCGATGCCGTTTGATTTAATTGGAACGCGACGTCTGGTACCAGCTTTTGGTTGTTAGGCAATCCAGACGTTGGGTTAGCGACCAGCTGCTGCTTGTGTAAGACACCAGCTTTTGGGTTTGAGGACCAGTCGTAAGCAGCGACCAGCCGTTGGTTTGTTTTGTGACTGCTGGTTGGGATTTTAGTAGTGTATCGTCTGGTTTTGTCGATGGACTTTAACCAACTTTCACGTGTGTATTTATAGGAAGACTTGGTCTTCGATTTGAGATGCAGATCCCATACTTAGCGAAATATTTTATCCCGATTGTCGACCCTTGTCTCTAACCCTCGATTACTGTTCACCGTGAGCTTCTCCAGAGAATTCCTGTCGATTCCAGCCACCATTTTCACGTTTGAGGTAGCGTTGGACTCCTCTCGAAAAGATCTTTCATCTCATACCAATTTTGGAGGCTGTCGTTGGCTTGAGAAAAAGCACGAAGTTGCTGTTTTCGTGCGTGTATTTCCCTGTTCAGGTAGCCGTTAGTTTTAGTTGTTGAAATCTTGTTCCTAGCCTTGAATTGAGCTTCATGTTTAGTTGTATGGGTTAGAATTGAGTGCTAGTTTTAAGTGTATAGATTCCAGCCGTGACTTTCTTTGGTTGGTCGTGAGTTTTGTTGTGTAATGCCTGAGATCTTGCGTATGTTTAGCAGGTTGGATTCAGATCTCTCGAGGCTTGAATTGTGGTAATTTTTACACGAATCAGGTACAGGTTGAGCTTGTAAAATCAGCGTGTTTATGGCTTGGATAAAATTTCTGGTTGCTGAATTGTTTCTGCCCTTGTTGTAGATGCTGGCCGAGGGTTATGCCTTGTATAATTTCCTTGTGTAATTGCTGTTGTGCATATGATTATGCTTGTTGATTGTCCAGCATGTTGCATACACTCATCGACATGTTCTTTCATTTCAGCTTCTGCAGCCATTGTTTTGTTGTTGTTGCTCTATTTTCTTACCAGGATGCGAGGCCGAGCGGCAATACCGCACTCTCATCTCCCTGCTGGGTTTGTTAGCCACCATGCGCCGAGTGGTTAACTACCACAGTTCATGGGCGAGGCAACGGCAGGTTGAGTTGTTTGATGCATCTGGTATTCGGGTGTAGTGTCAAGGCGAGTGGCTCATTACCACACTTTGAACACACCCTGTGGCCACTGTTGTTGCAGATTCCGTTGAGCTGTGCATTGAGTTCTTTGGCTCCCTTCCTTGGTTGTAGCCTCCGGTTGTTGTTCCTGGTCTCATGCATAGTATCTGCATTTTATTCTTGCTGTTTACTGCTGTTTTATAGTTGCTCTCCGTACTGGGATTTGACCCCATGTCCCTCTGGGGCTTGGTTGTTTTCCTTGCCTGTTTTGTTGTTCATGTTATCCAGTTGGTCGTGGTGCTGACCCAGCTAGAGACGCCCCAGGAGGTGGTTAGAGTATCCCAGTAGCATATAGCATATTTATATGTATCAGTATTGTTAGTCAGGGGATGCCCTGTGCTTTTGTTGTAGTCTGTTATATTCGGTTGTGATTGTTGCCAGGTGTCTGATACATGTTATGCTGTATTGGTTGTTGCGGGCTTGTAGTCTTGGATTTGTTGGTTTGTTGTTAAACTGGGATTACTTTGAGTATCGTATTATTTTTAATTATGTCGTTTTAAACCTTCAGACTAAAAGCAAAAATTTTACCCGCTTTTTAGTAGCTTCCGCTTGTGTTTGCGTGTTTTATCTCTGTTGTGAGCACGAGGCCTAACAAAAGTGTTGCGTCTCCTCTCATCATGAAGATAGCACATCTGACCTTATCAGCGTCCGGGAGACCCATGTAGGCAAAAATGGTCTCCAGTGATCGGATCCACTCCTCAGCAACAAGCGGATCTGTGGTGCCAGAAAATTCCTTAGGTCCCTGCTTGCGGAACCTCTATGCGACGTCCTCCTCGTGCGACTTTTCGTGTCGCTCCGACTGTCTCTACAGTAATCTGATAATCTCGGCTAACATCTCCACGTTAGCCCTCTCAAACAGCGTCATCTGGGATGGTGGAGGAGGAGGAGGCGTGTCGTAATCCTGCTGCTGCTCTCTAACACGTCGGGGAGGCATACTGGCAAACAAAACCCCTTTGCGTAAATTTAAGTGCATGACTAGGCGTCTCACCCATTAAAATCTAAGGTAAAACTAAGGCAAAGATAAACATGCAGCATGCAACATAAAAATAAATCATAAAAGCCTAAAACTCACAGACTGGCAGTGCGACTTCCGAGCTCCACGCAGCAGGCTAGTACCCCACCAGAATCACCGCTCTGATACCATGTTGAAACACACTAAACCTCTAAAAAAAATTTTTTTTTTTTTGAAAAACAGATGTGGAATAAACATTTAATCAAAGCTATAAGTAAAAAAACATAACTTAAAGCATTTGAAAATATCATCTCAACATCCGTTTAAAACTAACGGCAAAGTATTCCCAATCCACATCGCCCAAGCTAACATAAAAAAATCAGAGTATTTAAAACTGTTGCGGAAAACTGAACATGTTTAAAAGCAATGGCATAAAATAACTGAGTGGTCACGGGGTAACAGCCGCAGCGGGGCATCAGAGGTCCTCACCGCCGGTCGGAATAAAATCAGCATCATGCTCACCTGCACCATTTAAACCTAGTGATCCTAAAGGCCTAGCATGCTCAATCCGATAATAACAAAGTACATATAATAAAACCACATGCAAGCACATACGTAAAGGAACATAATTTCATGACATGTGTGCGTGAAAGATCTTAAAACAATGAGTCATAATGCGGTCATACATAACTTCATCGCATAACATATATATATTAAGGCATGGCATAAACATAACATAACTAAAAGAACATGCGAGTCGTATCCATGAAGTGTGAGCCATAATCGATTGATCAATATATAAACCAACGTACGCGGCGATGTGGTTCAACCGACCTTACCTTGGGATCCCTATATTTCACACATCTGTGCTGCCACTTCACTATGATGTCACACATGAATCCATAAGCTCATACATTAAAACAGGGGATCACCGGGCCCGGATACCCGGCTAACTCCCATCATTAAATTTTTCCCCACATCACTTCAATCCCTCAAAATATTTTTCCTTCATGCCTTAACATTTCACAAACTTTCATGATGCATGCATTTCATAAAAATCATGCAATTTAAAAAAACTTGGCCCATCAATATATATTTAATTTCCTTAAACATTTCATACTCAAATACATAACATACTACGTATATAATTAAATATACATTCATGGGCCTATACATTTCCTCGGCCCGGTCAAGGACTGATTTAAGCGACTGGCCCACTAACTAAGCCCAAAGCCTCAACTATACTTAAAATAATACTAAGCCCAACTCAAACTTGGCCCAACAACAAGGAATCACCCTTTAAAATCATTTGAAAGACTCGGCCCAACACCGTCAAAACAGGCTTAAAACTCATTTAAAATAACGGCCCAAAATCTAACAATTTGACTTAAAATCCAAATTACTTAAAAATTTAACAATTTAAAATAACTTTTTACTTAAAATCATTGACCCAAAAATCATTTTGACCAAGAATAATATTGACTTAAAAATGTTTGGCTTGACTCGATAAAATGACTTGGACTTTAAAATAAAACCACCCGGCCCATAAATAAAATAACTCGGACCGGACTTAAAATATTTGAATCGACACTTGACCAACTCGATCCAGCCCGATTGAACCGACCCATCGGCCCAACCGAACCGACCCAAGCCCATCACCCAACTACCCTAGCCGCCGCCGCCCCCTACGCGCGACCAACAGCTTTGCGCCCTTAGGCCCTCCACCTTCGACCACCTTTGGCCGGAGCCACTCCGGAAACACCTTCCTCAGGTCCATCCCCAACCATGGTCCAAGCCACGGCTCAAACCATGGCTGAACCAACTCACACGAAGGCTCACAAGAGGCGACATGCACACGGCTCACACCATGCACACGACCATCCCTCCAACCTATGATCGACGCCTTTGGTCGAGCCACCATCTCCTAAGCCTAGGGCCACCCCAAGGCTTCCATGAACGGATCCCCAAGTCCTTGAACCAACCAAAACCGAGTTAGAACAAGAAACAAATCAAAAGAGTATCAAAACCGTGACGTATGAATGGATCTCAAACAACACATGATAGATCTAAACAATTCACATAAAAATCATGAAAACCTTTATAAAACAGTGTATTATGATCTAAATGGTGAGAAAAGAAGAATACAACATACCTTGATCGAAGTAGAGATACGCGTTACCGGAGCGGAGGACAATGGATTAGACCAAACTACTTTGAATTCCAACCAAAAATCTGAAAATTTCGACCACCTATGGGGGAAGGAGGGCTGAATTCGGCTGATGGAGGTGAGGTATAGGTGAATTTTCGAATTAGGGGGAGGTGAGTGAATGAGAAGTGTACAAAAAGACCCCTCCAACTTGTTTTAATTAAAAATAAAAGGCTTAATCCCAAACTAACCCTACTCTAATTAAAAATGCTTAAAATACTTAAAGTGCAGACTTCAAGCCTCTAATTTTCGTAATATAAGGTCTCTCAAATTTAAAAGTGTAGTGAAATTCATAAAAATAGCCCGTATAGGCGAAAAACGGGTCCGCCTCGATAACTGTGCATAAAACCTCATTTTGTTTTTTGGAAATGGTGCATAAAATAATAAATTTTTCTTTAAAATATGTCTAAGGGCTAAAATATTTTCAATTTGGTCGTCTCCGGTCTCGTCCCCGCTTACCAGAACTCAAACAGTACCGTAAAATTACATGCACAAAGTAAGGCATGAAATCATCATATAATCACATAAATGATATGAAATCATGCTGACATAAAGTTTTCCCCCTAGTCATGCGCTCAATTTAACGTAATTAGGATTTATGGGCGTTACAAAATCACACTTACTAAACTTGGCGAACAGCTGCTTGTCTTTCAAAGTCTGAAGCACTGTTCTTAGATGGTTCACGTGCTCAAATCTGTTCTTGGAGTATACTAAAATATCGTCGATGAACACTACTACAAATTGATCCAAAAAGGGTTGGAAAACTCTGTTCATCAAATCCATAAAGGCTGAAGGGGCGTTAGTAAGTCCAAAGGGCATTACCAAAAATTAGAAAAGTGACTGTAACGTGTTCTAAAGGCTGTTTTGTAGATATCTGCTGGCTTTATCTTCAATTGATGATAACCAGACTCAAATAAATCTTAGAGAAAACTACA
The DNA here is from genome assembly GCA_001598015.1 of Dorcoceras hygrometricum. NCBI lineage: Eukaryota > Viridiplantae > Streptophyta > Magnoliopsida > Lamiales > Gesneriaceae > Dorcoceras > Dorcoceras hygrometricum. Next base: position 127,871 of record KV004000.1, on the reverse strand, counting down.
GATCCCTTACAACTGACTCAAACAGGTCCTCAATTCTAGAAGGGATATTATCTAAATGTCAGTTTGCTCTCTATAGTCTATACACAGCCTTAGACTCCCGTCCTTCTTCTTAAACGAAAAAACAGGGGCTCCCATGGTGATGTGCTTGGTCTGATGAATCCTTTGTCCAACAGATCCTGTATTTGCTCCTTAAACTCTCTCATTTCTAATGGAGCAAGACGGTAGGGCGGTCGGGAAACTGGTGCTGCTCCTGGTACCAAATCAATGGCGAACTCCATCTCCCTATTGGGTGGCAATCCTCGTATATCCTCTGGGAACACTTCTGGGAATTCGTTTACTATCTCAACATCTGAAAGCTGGGTCTTATCACTTGCTGCTAACGACGATAGACAAACCAGATATCCTACCCCACCTTTCCTCAAACAACTCTGAGCCTTAAGAGCTGAAATAATTCTAGGGATCTTACCAATCTGATTGGCCTCGAACGTGAACCAGTCTCCTCTTGGATGTTTTACCACTACCGTTCTAAGCTTGAAATCTATTACGACTCCATATCTAGTTAGCCAATCCATTCCTAAAATCATGTCGAACTCAGGCATAGGTAAAACAATTAGATCGTCCGTGACAAAATGTCCTTGAAGTCTAAGTTCTAAGTCGCGAAACATGTCATTAGATATCAGTTCTTCTCCAGAGGGTACCGTTACGCAAAATCCCATGGTTACTTGGTCAGGTCTGACAGGTAACTTCTTAGAAAAATCTGCTGCTATGAATGAATGAGAGGCTCCTGGACAGACATGTCCCCTTGCTTAATCATTAAGAACTCTCTTTTCAATTCGGATCTTTTATCCTATGTGAAGTACTGTTCGAAGAACACTCGCTTGAATTCTTCCCAGGGGAGATTCGTCACATCTACCGCTAACTTTGCTCTTTCCCACCAGAGCATCGCATCGTCCCTCAACATGTAAATCGCGCATCTGGATCTTTCCAAGCTGGCGTCTGAAGATACTCAAATATCACCTCCATTGATTTAATCCAGCTCTCTGCGACGAACGGATCTGTCGTGCCGCAGAACTCTCTTGGCTTCTGTCTTTGAAATATTTCCTGAGGGTCATCGTTGCTAGGTCCTATACTACTAGAAGATTGTCCATTGCCTCTACCATGCTGTTCTACCAGCAACCTTAGAAGTTGGGCAATACTAACGTTGCTATCGGGACTGGGTTCATTTTCAGGGGCATTTCTCCTCCCTCTTCCTCGGCCAGACATCTTAATCTATAGCCCTTAATCCACCACATATGAACATCAGAACATGTAAGAATCAAAAGATACATGCTATAAAACATAAAAGAAAACTCACTGCCCCGAAGAGACGGTCGACGAAATCTGTTCCAGCGGGGAATGCGTGTGTTTATCTTAGGACCATGCTCTGATACCAAGTTGTGACGCCCAGACCTCACGGGGTCACGGATTTAAAGAAAAGGAAATAGAAACAGAATTGAAGGGCTGAAATGAAAACTGCAAGCTATATTGCCTTGCAAAATAAAAAAAAATACAAAGTACGAACAGACTTCTAGTAATCAGATTTCATATATCAAAGTTCGAAATACAAATGCAACTGTGGATTACAACTACTAGAACTCTATCTGAATTCATCATTGTTGTAATAGATCTTAATACAGATTTGACAAAGATAAAAAACAACAAAAACATCAATAACATAGAGGAACCACAGGCCTTCGATAAACACCCACACGCTCCACCCAGTTCAGACTCCACCTCCCATCTGCTCTGGAACTGACTCACCTGCACCAATAAAGCTAGTGAGCCTAGGGGCTCAGCAAGCAAAACTGAGAATAACAAGAGCACAATATGCAGGCAGTTACATTACATAAGACATCATAGTTTAAAGGAAAACATTAAAACAAAAGATCTCATCGTATACATTACTGTGGGAAAAACTCAGATCCCACCATCAATATTTTCGTCAGACTTATGGCTCAGAAGCTCTCCCAATAGGTCCCGTTGCACTCGATCAAATGACTACTGATATCAGTTACTATATGGTGAAGTCTCACCCAATATGAAGGGGCAACCGACCCGCTCGTCTGCTGCTCACCCTTGCAATATGGACCGGATGTTATCTTTGCCATAAATCATAAAATCTGAACAATTTCTTCCTTTAAACATTATCTGGGTAAAATCAGATCTTAACATCGGTGTTTACTTTCATTTAAAAAATCCATTTTCCATCAAAATCGTTTTCACTGAGCATCCAGCTGATTAAAGAAAATCGGGGTCTGAAAGAAACAGTGTTTGGTTGCGAGGAAATATTTCAGGTGTAGTAAACAGATGTGATTTGGGGTGCTTTCGCTATTTGGAACCAGATGTTTACTGTGTAAAGACTATCGCTAGAGG
>KV004000.1:68330-91894 GCA_001598015.1 Dorcoceras hygrometricum | reverse complement strand
TTCATTAGAGGGTGGTGAAATCGTTAAAATAGTGGGAGGGCATAAAATAAAACTTAACGACCTTGTTTTATGTCTTAGCGATTATTTTATATATAGTTAGTGATGTATGTCTGCTTTTCAGTATTATATAAATGCATTGTAAAATGGTTTCGATGAAAAACCCACTCGCTGCTATACTAGATAGCAACAGGTTCACTGGTCTGAACTACCAATACTGGCTCCGAAACCTCAATCTTGGGACTTCGGTCCGCGGGCATGGGGTTCGTATGATTGGGCTCGTTGAAAAGCTGTCGGGCCTTGATATCGCACTTCCACACGAGCTGTCGGTGGATGTACTTCTCCTCTCGCTACCCGCTGAATTTGACCCCTTTGTGGTCAACTTCAACATGAACAAGCTGGCAGCCACCCTTGAAGAGGTGGTTAACATGCTTGTAGTGTTTGAAGGAACCATAAAGAAGGACAAACCCGTCCTGCTTATGGGCTCTTCTACGAAGAAGGGGCCCAGACGCAAGAGCAAGAAGGAGCTGTCTGTGGATGTGCTTCTCCTCTCACTGCCTGCTGAATTTGACCCCTTTGTGGTCAACTTCAACATGAACAAGCTGGCAGCCACCCTTGAAGAGGTGGTTAACATGCTTGTAGTGTTTGAAGGAACCATAAAGAAGGACAAACCCGTCCTGCTTATGGGCTCTTCTACGAAGAAGGGGCCCAGACGCAAGAGCAAGAAGCGTTCTGCTCCTGCGAAGGAGGAAAAGTCCGCCAAGATGCCAAAGGCAAAGGCTTCCAAACCAAACAAGTCTGAGGATGTTTGCCACCACTGCCACAAGCCTGGGCATTGGAGGAGGAACTGCAAGGAGTACCTCGAGCAGTTGCGAACTGCGAAAGGTATGTTCTACATTGAAATAAATATGTCTCTTAATTCAAATTCTTGGGTACTTGATACCGGATGTGGATCTCATATCTGCAATGATTTGCAGGTGATGACAAGAAGCCGACGTCTTAGAGAGGGTGAGACCCACTTGAGGCTTGGCAATGGAGCAAGAGTTGCTGCAGTAGCTATAGGAGATGTTTATTTACTTCTGTCTTCTGATTTTAAGTTGTTATTGAGAAACGTTTTATTTGTTCCCGAATTAATAAAGAACATTATTTCTGTTTCTATGCTTGATAGTGATGGATATTCTTGTATATTTGCTAATTCGATTTGCAATATTTATAAGAATGAATGTTTAATTGGAATTGGGGAACGCAAAAACGATTTATACACCTTAAAATTAAAAGACGTTCCAACTCGCGATGTCGAAGCAGATACAACAACAATTAAAAGGAAATACGATAACTTGAACCCAGAACAACTTTGGCACGCTAGGCTAGGTCATGTTTCTCTAAGAAGGATGAACAAGTTAGTTAGGAGTGACATGTTTGATCTGTCAGACATTAACTCCCTACCGACTTGTGAGTCTTGTCTTAAGGGAAAGATGACTAAGCAACCCTTCAAGGGCAAGGGTGAGCGTGCTCAAGGCCTATTGGATTTGATCCATACTGATGTGTGCGGCCCATTTAGTATTGGTACTAAATACGGTCACACATACTTCATCACCTTTACCGACGATTACTCTAGGTATGGGTACTTGTACTTAATGAAGCACAAGTCTGAATCCTTTGAAAGGTTCAAAGAATTCAAGGCTGAAGTAGAAAATCAATTAGGCAAAAGTATTAAAGCACTTCGATCCGATCGAGTTGGTGAATACTTGAGTGCTGAATTTCAAGACTATCTAAAAGAGAATGGGATTCTCGCACAGTGGACCCCCCCGGCCACACCACAGCTCAATGGTGTAGCGGAGCGTCGTAATCGGACCTTGTTGGACATGGTTCGATCTATGATGAGTTTCACTGAACTTCCTACCTCGTTTTGGGGCTATGCGCTCGAAACGGCGGTAATATTGTTGAACAATGTCCACATCAAGGCAGTGGATAAGACCCCATATGAGATATGGATGGGCAAACCACCCAAGTACTCATACATGAGGATTTGGGGATGTCCTGCTTACGTGAAGCAGACAGTGTGAGATAAGCTGGATACGAGATCCATCTTATGCTACTTCATTGGGTATCCAAATAATTCCATTGGATACAACTTCTACTATCCGAGCGAAACAAAAGTTTTTGTTTCTAGGAATGCCACCTTTATGGAAAGGGAATTTCTACTTGATAGAAAGGGCAGAATAGTAGAACTCGAAGAGGTTCGAGATCCAATCGAAGTACCAAGTGAATCTCCTGCAACTTCAGAGCCAGTACCAGAAATGGTCGCACCTAGGAGATCCGAAAGGGTTCCTAGGGCTCCTGAGAGATATGGTTTTCTCTTTGAAGATGATCAAGGTGATCAAGTTGTTGGATCTGATCCAAGAACTTTCAAGGAGATAATTTCCGATGCTGATTCTAATTTGTGGCTTGAAGCAATGCAGTCTTAGTTTGACTCAATGCATGCTAACCAAGTTTGGACTCTTGTTAATCCTCCCGAAGGAATTGTTCCTATTGGGTACAAATGGGTATACAAGAGGAAACTTGGGCCTGATGGTAAGGTAATGACCTACAAGGCGCGACTGGTCGCGAAAGGTTACACTCAAAGGCAAGGTGTTGACTATGATGAAACCTTCTCGCCAGTCGCAATGTTCAAATCGATTAGAATCTTGTTAGCCATAGCCGCATGGTACGACTATGAGATATGGCAAATGGATGTGAAAACTATGTTCCTTAATGGAAACATTAAGGAAGAGATTTATATGACGCAGCCTGATGGTTTCACATCTGTTGGAAGCGAGCATAAGGTATGCAAGCTTCATAGATCGATCTACGGTCTCAAACAAGCATCGCGAAGTTGGAACCTGAGATTCGATGAAACAATTAAGGAATTTGGTTTCATCAAGAATCCCGAGGAGCCATGTGTGTATAAGAAGGTGGTTAAAAGCGCTGTGATATTCCTTGTACTTTATGTTGATGACATTCTACTCATGCCATATGCCTCGGCAATAGGTAGTATTATGTATGGCATGATCTCGACTAGACCGGATGTCGCATATGCTCTGAGTGTCACGAGCCGCTACCAGGCCAACCCCGGCCAATTGCATTGGAAGGCTGTGAAGGATATTCTTAAGTACTTACGAAGGACTAAGAATATGTTCATGGTCTATGGGGGTGGTGAACTGAAACTGGAAGGCTACACTGATTCTAGCTTCCAGTGTGACGTGGATGATTCAAAGTCAACCTCTGGATTTGTATTCATGCTCAATGGTTGTGCTGTCTCTTGGAAGAGTTCCAAGCAAGACACCATCGCGGATTCAACCACTGAGGCTGAGTACATCGCACCATCAGCTGCTGCTAAGAAGGCCGTTTGGATAAGGAATTTCGTCCAAGAGTTGGACGTCATTCCTAATGGAGTTGGTCTAGTCCCGGTGTACTGCGACAACACGGGTGCCGTTGCGCAAGCAAAGGAGCCTAGGTCTCACCAAAGATCCAAACATATACTGAGAAAATACCACATAATCCGGGATATTGTGGCTAGAGGTGACATAGCAGTTGAGAGAGTCGCCTCTGCGGACAACGTTTCTGATCCACTTACGAAACCCTTGCCAGGACCCTTGTTTGAAAAACATCACGAAACAATGGGACTGCGTCTGATGAGTAGTTGGCTTTAGGGCAAGTGGGAGATTGTTAGAGTAGATGCCCAACTAGCCAACTTGTGGCGTGTGGGTTTATAGACTCTTGTATGAAAAAATCTTTATATATGATATTCGCATTTATTTATATGGCATTCTTTACTTTCATTGTGTTGTATGATGATTAACAATTGCGTTGAGTGAAGACCTAGAATGCACTAAAGTGTATGTTAGATGTGATAGTGGGTATGACGGCTATCATGAAACACATCTAATAGTCACTGTGTATTCTGAACATGTTCCTAGTCGATTGGGCCGTCAAAATGAGGATAAGGCCGCCCGAGATTGAGACTAGTATCTGCGATGCGAAGTACCGTGTTTCATTGGTAGGGAACATTGTGATGTTCTGAGCGTGCAGATAGATAGTGACCTGGTGATCTATCGAACTACCCTCGTTCGGACTTTCCAAGTGGTTACCATTTGTCGAGTGGATAAGTCCGAGGTCTTGGTTGTACTGATTAGTCCTCACGACTCGAAACGTCATTGAGACTCTACATGATAGGCGTCTCACTTTGACTCGTTTGCCGACTCACTTGGGATCATCAGGCGGCGGGATTGGGTGAGACCCCGATGCATGTAGGAGTCGATGCATCGTTGTCGAGGATTAACCGCTCGCAGACATGCGTGGATATCCTATGCTATCTGAGGGGATAATAGTGTATAAATCTCTGGCCAGAGTACTTGTGGGCCCACGGCTAGCTGTATCCCTGAACCATTGAGGGTCACACAAGTACTGGATTCGAGATTCACGCACGGATACTGAGCTCAATGTGTTGAGCATAGGAAGAGGATTTTGGAAGTGCGACTTTCTAAAAGTCAACAGGGGTCAAATCGTGATTTCCGCTGTTGAGGGGCAAAACGGTCATTTTGCACTGGGGTTCTGAAAAATGGTTTTTCAGATCATAGTATTCAGTTTTGGAAACTGATTCGATCGGTCCGATTTGATCGGCGATCGGAGTTACGATGAAGTCACGGTGATGGGATGAACCGAATGTTCATCCGTTGGACCCGGGCTCGTTGGGCCGGTCCAAGTCCATCATTAAGTCTACTTAAGGTAGACTTAGACTGAAACACTATTACACAACAAAAATCCTAACCCTAGCTCTAAGTGGCCGCCCCTCTCCTCTCTCAAAAGCCGCCGCCGCCGCCACCTCTCTCGCCGGAATTTGTTCCGGCCAACTTGACGAGGAGAATCCGTCCCCGTCGATCTCGTCAGGCCTTCTAGTGCAGGCTGACGAAGCAGCCTCGCTTCCGGTCGTGGACCTGATTGACGTAGTCTACCGCCGCCTACCGTGAAGTGCCGGTTTCCTCGCGAAACTGGTCGGAGACAGGCACGAGTTGCCAGAAAGGTAACCCCGAGAAACTCCCTATGAATGTCATAGCATGATTGTTTTGAATTGTATTGATCGTCTCCCGGCCCAATTTTTGTTCTTCCGCTGCCTCGCCGGGAGGCGTGATCCGGATCCGCCGTGGTTCCCCAACAACAGCTTGATATTCTGCTCTCATCCGAACCGGCACTCTGTGCACACACACAACTCTGGGAGTCTCTCACACTCTCGTTTGACTCTCCTTCAGTTCAGCTTGTACGTGTAGTCCTGTACTAATGTGAACGTTGGACAAATTTTCTACCCGTTTGAAAAGGCTTATGTAAAGTTTCTGATATTGTGTACTCGTTGCCCCCTCTTCGTACAGGAGTAGGTGAGGCTATTATTATCTTTGACCGCATGTGAACTGGTCTCTTCTGCTATACGACAAATCAGTTTGAACCTCTTGTATTCAGTCCGAGTAATGCTTGTTCAAATTATTTTGTCCATCTGAGCTGGTAGCCTGTGCTGATGTGATCTAAACTCCGTTAGGAATATAACCCGAAGTACTCCATAAATATGGCGAACGCAGAGCTTGATATCAAGCTGTGAAACGGAAGAACGCATACTATTTGGGAGAGATGAAACGAAATCTCATGCAATAATTTTTTTTAACTGATTAATGAACTCTTCAAATTTTGTTCCGTACATCCTTTTTTTTCATACTAAACGTTTGGTGAAAGGCTTTCGATTATGTTGTAAATGTTCTTCAATATTGATTTTGCAAATTTTGTGCTAATTTCAATCTACTGATGCCATATTCATATCAAAACTGAATCAAAAAATTGTAATTTTAGAGCAATCTCCCAAATGAATTTGCTGTGAACGACGAATTAATTAATATTCAATCAATGGTGCAGATCGATTGTTGTCGTTTTAAACTGTATAACAACTCAAGTACCGCGGTTCTATCGCTCTACCTGCCTGGGACAATTATTAGAGTTGGTAAAGCGATAAAAATTGTTGTATGTAACAATTTTCTACCACTAATAAAAGTTGAATTCCGGAATTTGCGTTTCTCAAAAACAGATCTATAACAAAAACAATATGAAGATATCTGTTTATCTAAAATGGTCACACATAAAATTAACAAATGAAGATCTTATGTTATGACCAAACCTAAGCTTTGCATCTGATTGGTCCAATTAAACCACGGAACAATGCGAGTGATATATTAATACAAAAAAAATCCAAGCAAGATTACTCGCTAATAACTCAATATATGTTCTGACTAACGATGATAATTTATACGTCAAAAGGGAGTGGATTTACCAATATTAGATATATATATATTATATATCATACTTACCTATAGTATTCTTTCCAGAAATTAAAATATCTGAAATAAACTCTGAACTTTATGGAGTTTCTATTTCAATCGAATTGTCGTTCCTGGAGCTGAGCAGCAAAAAGATGGGAATATACCTATATAAAAAATCTATAAACTTAAAAAAAAAACCAAATAATCGTCTACAAAATTTGTAAACAACTTTAAATCGTATATTTAACTATCATAATTTGAAAGTGTGAAAAAAGTTGCAGCATCCTTTAAATCTTGATGATCTTTAACAGATGGATAGCACTCGAAATCCTCTTCTTTGAAGTTGGCCTTCTCTTGATCTATCAGTACTCCATTCCTGCTGCTGCTGCATCAAAGTTTTATATAATAAAGTTTTCAAGAAAATATAAACCTTGACTAACAACGGAAATATATATTAAATCATGAATGTTGCGCAATTCGTTCTATCTGCGCGACAAACAAATGCATACTAATTAGTCTTAGATTTTTTTATGATAAACGTAAATGGAAATTTCTGGATGTATCCATCCAATCTCTGCAAAAAAAAATCAATATTTATCAAGTCGACAGTTTTTTAAGCAGTAGGAACTCACCGTCGCTATGTATATATATGGGGAAAAGGTGGATGAAAAGGAAAGCCAAATGATAAAGATTTATCATTACCAGATGAATCAAATAATGAAGCAGCAAATTGATCCGGAACAACCACGATTTCAAATTGAAATATATATATAAATTTGTAAGTAATGTATTTCACCTTGGTATAATTGTTCCATTGGAATCAAATTTAAACATCTCTTCTCTCTGGTCAATATCATCGTCGTCACCGATGGAGAAATTATCGAGAATCGGTTTTATATCAAGATTGCATCCATCCATGGGAAATTTCCTCACATGATCATTATCCTGATAAGCAAATGAAGAAGACGTAGATTCACCATTTGCATGTGCATGCATGAAACCCCATGAAGAACTGAAATCATCCACCGCAGCCCTCGGCGCCACCTCCTCCTCCGCCACGTACTGATCATCCGCCCTCCATTTTTCATCATAACTCCCCAAAGGGTCTCCATTAATGATACAATCTCCGGCATCCACAGGTTGCCCTGCCACCTGCACCACGTGATCCTGTTGCGCGGCCGCTGCGCGGCAAAGGGCGAGGTGGTGTAGGACAATATCAAGCTCCGCGTTCGCCATATTTATCCGCTTCTCCAGGTCACGTATTATGCGGTAGCACCCGCCAACGGGGTCGGCGGCGCGTGCGTCGGATTGGAAGATGATCGTCCGCATGGCCTGGTCTTTCGCCGGCGGTTCGAGGTGGCGGACGATCTTTACGATGTTGCTGACGCCGAAAAGGCGGTGCGCGTTGAGGAACTGACGTTGGCGGTCGTAGGGGAAATAAGGGGCCAAAATGCAGTCGGCGGCGCACTTCCGACGCTGGTATTTGCAAGCGGCGCAGGCTTGGGTGGTGGAGCCGTGGCTTCGGGAGTGGTGGGTGTTGGGAATATTTGCGTATTGATTTGGGATGTTGTTGTTGTTGATTTCGTGGTTGGATTCAATTGTTGTGTTGTAGTTTTGATTAATTTGCATGATGTTATTATGGGATTGCATGGCCTAATTATACGGTGGTTTTGTGAAGTGTTTGTGTGAGATATCGGCGGCGGCTCCGGCGGGGATGGGAATGGGGGAATGTGTTGATGTTTATTGATTGAATTAAGGCACTCTTTTTGGTCTCTCTTTTGTGTTTCTACCTTTGTTCTCTCATTGGAAGCAATGGACAATGAAAAATCATTCAAGAAACCTATAGGTGGAAGTTTGGATAATATGAAATTGAATGGGAGGTGGACAATTGTATTGTTTTATTTTTATTTTTAATAGGGAATTATAGGTCAAATTCTCGATCGAATGGCCTGGTCAACGGTTGAATTTCAGCGTATGATTCGGTATTTACGTCACAAAACTGAGTTTTTTTTTCTTTATTTGGTTTTAGGTATTTAATTATAAAAGTTTCATTTTCAAAGTGTTACAATAAACCATATTAGATCGAATTTAAATAATGGGAAAGCTATGATAATTGTTTTAGTAACTTAGATGTTTTGAAATGCCCCCACATACCAAGGGTTCTGACCCAAGATCATTATATTTGGGCCGTCAAGGAACAGCTTTAGCCCATTAGGCCCCGTTTGTTCATTTTCCCCAACATTGTCAGCTAGTTTTCTCCGATGGAAACCTGAAGAAAAAAACGCGAATCTCAGAAGTTGATCAGGTGACTAGATTAACAGGTTTTGAGCTTCGAGTTTAAGGTTCGATGCTCATTTTTACCTAATTGTTTCGGTTTTTGTGTCGTTTCATTTTTATTTTCATGCAGTACACTGAAGCTTCTGCGTTGGGGTTTCATATGATCCTTAATTTATGCAGTAGGCGCAAAATAACAGTTAATTTTGTGTTCGATAACTGATTTCTGAAGGATCGAGAGATGAGTATTTTGGCCCTTCATCTTCGTTTGCCTTGAAAATGTGATATGGGTTTTGTTTTTCTGCAAAAGAATGCAAATCGAGCTAATTCGTTTAATATTATAGAAATGACCGATATTTGCTAGCTGTCAATGGGAAGTTCCGATGAAATGTTAGATATGACAGATTATTGGATATGGCAGGTGGCTTCAGATTTTGGCCAATTTCATGTCGATTGTTCTCTATAAAGTTCTACCGAGTTATTTTAATGTTATTTCGTGAATCTTGGGTGATAAGAAAAATTCTATTAAGCATTCGTGGTAAAATGATGGTTCTCCAACATGAACACCGCTGCTAACTGGCAACTGCTTTAGCATATCTCCAATTTCAACTTAAGAGGCACAAGTAATACTCCGAACATATTTGTTAGATGGATTACCTTTACCTTTTTCTAATGAACGATATTTGCGGTATGGAGACATCTGATTAGTGATTAAGGATATTGTCCTGTCTACGGTGGTTGGAGTACATTGAGACATCTACCTTGCGATATCCAGTATAGTTCTTGAATTTCTATACTAAACTAAGATGAAATGATTCTGTCAGCGCTGAAAATATTCTAGCATACTGCGAGTTTATGTGTTTCTTTACCTTCTAAGTGAAGATGGAGATGGGATTCTGTCGCATATAAGGTAGAATTCTAACTGCCGCTGGCGTGATTGCGAGTGGTATATCCTGGCTGGAGTAAATAATATGTTTGCATATTTTAGGGATCGAGTGGTTTGCACACTAGAACCTTCTTCATGTCAGGACTCAGGAACGGAGGCTTTGGGAGGTTTGGAGTGCGTACTTGTGTTTTAGGAGAACACAACATTCTTTCCAATCGTAGGTATTAAGCTAGGAGCTACCTTCATTGACGAATAAGTTGTGGTCATAATACAAGCCTGATTAGAGGTTGTAGGTGTCTCTGTGTGTGTTTCAACCTTAAGGATGGTGAATTGAAGGTTGAAATAAAAACATTGAGCACTAGACATTTGTTCTCACTTATATGTTCCCCAAGTACTTGTTTTAGTATTGTTCAATATTTTCCTATAAAAGAAAGTATTGTGAAGCATTTTAATTGTATGATTAGATTATATTCAGTGAAACTTTGTTTAATCATTTAGATTTTGTTGTATTAGTGTATTATCCCCAAGTGAGCTGATAGAGTCGCATGCCTGATCTTGTATCTGGACTTTATACCAGTCATTTGCCATGTGCTTTAGTGTGCCTTGCACCTTTAGTAGTATTTTTTATTCGAATAGTTTGATGTGTGGATGATAGATTTTTGCTGAATCTAGATTCTACAAGATTTAATTTCAGTTATGAAACATGAAATTCATGGTTAAATTATGTAGAGTTATTATGGAGTTTAATCAACTGAGAATCATTGGCGCCTGCCAGTTTATACTCAATCTCATAAATTAGAGGTTGGTGTTGCTTAGGGTTGGAAACTATGCCAGTAAAACCAACAGTTGCACTTCGAGCTATGCTTGTGGGAGGAATCGCGGCATTTGCTAAAATTGGGGGTGCAATGAAAGCTGCAGGTGGAATGAAACTCGGAGCCGCAGCAGCTGCTGTGACTGCTGCAGCAACTGCTGCCATATCCGGCCCAAAGCCAGATCAAAAGGATTCTTCTGTTCAATCTTCCAAATGACTGCTGGAACAATGTTCCAATTTTCTTCAACTGTAAACAGCAGATGGGATATTGTAGTCAATTGAGTTGCTGATATGATAAAATTTTGTGTTGTATCAACCATTTTCTACCATTAATAAAGATAGTTGATGCTAGCACTTCGATCATCAGCTCTATAATCGTGTCTCATCTTCTGTTTCGTGTATTCAGAGAAATGAAGTTTAGATATGATGTAAAGTTACTTTGTCTGCATACATGTGCAAGAAAATTGTGAAGCATGAGATCTCTTTCTGCACAATAATGCCGAGTGCTTGTAGCAGCTTGTTTCTTACTGAAGCATCGGATGTATGTCGTGATCAAAAGACACGTAATTATTGTTTTATCATACACACTTGGAGGCTGAGAAAATAAACATCAACACATTTCTATATGTTAAAATTATATATAATAATGTTTTTTTTACATATACAATATCTCTACTTATTTTATATACATACATATATATATATTGTCTATGTAAGTAAGAAAACATTATATATACATAATTACATACAGTATATCCCATATATATATATATGTATATGGGGTGGGTCTAGGATTAAGACCCGTGAACCAGATCCGAATCTGCCCCATCAGACCTGGTTTGAACCGGCTAAATGGGGCGGGTTTTATGTGTTGAGGTTGAACCTTATCCATTTCATCTCTATTAGAAACATATAGTTGTGAAATGTCTCAGTATCATATTGAAATTGAAAAATGTAGTATTTATGTTACTGTAATTTTATATTTGGAATATGTCAAAATTGTGTTGGCATGACAGGAACAAATGGACAATAGCAATTTGCCTTCCTTGCTTGGGAAGCTCTACAAATAGAGCTCCTCTATATATTTTCAAAATATTCTACGATCTCATTTCTTCCTGTTCTCTCACATATATATATAAATATATATTTATATGTATATATATTTTAGAGTATATTCTATAATATATATGAGATATGTTTATTCTGTAGTAAGAGAATGCGTGTATTTTAGAAATACGGTGAGATGGTGTAATTGTCAAAATATTATAGTAGTATTTTTCATCTTGTCCTTGGTTTTTACCCTAATAATTTTTAAGGGTTTTTCACGTAAAAATTTTGGTGTCCATTCTAATCTTCAATTTAATATTTCTGTTTCGAAGTGTTGTACTTGGGATCAACAAGTGGTATCAGAGCCTGTTGAAATTTCTTCAAATTCAGTACGCTCTATGATTGCAGCTTTGACTGAACTTCCACATCATAAGATATTTTTTGAATATTTTACTAAGGCAGGATAAATATTGTTGGCAAAATGGTGGCAAGTATGAGATAGAAAAATTCCAATGTAGGAATTTTATGTTGTGGAAATTGAAGATTCAAGCAACTTTAACAAAAGAACGTTGATGGGCTGCTATTGAAAATAGACTGAGGGATTTCACGGATGATGAAAAATGAAATGAGATGAATGGTGCTGTTATTTTCAATATAAACTTGGGACAACAGATGGAGTTTTGTCGAGTATCGCTGAAATGAAATCGGCAAAAATTATTTGGGATACTTTGACAAAAATGTACGAGGTCAAGTTACTTCATAATAAAATTTTCCTAATAAAAGTTGTATAATCTTCGGATGACGGAATCCTCATCGATGACCGACCATTCAACACACTGAATACTCTCTTTGCACAACTCACCTCAATAGGGCATATGATGGAGGAAAAAGAACATGCCGAGCTTCTACTTCAGAGTCTACCAGATTCATATGATAAGGTTATCATCAACATAACCAAAAATAGACTCACAGATGTTTTAAACTTGAATGATATTTTAAACGCGGTTCTTAGTAAAGAAAGTCGATGCAAGAATAAGGAAGATGGATTGGCATGTTCAAAGCAAGCTGAGGGCTTGCCGATGATAAGAGGACGATCAATGGAACGTCACTTCAGTGGGAGTTACATGAATGGTAGATCAAAGTCACAAAGTAAGAAGAAAAATATTTATTTTTATAAATGTGGCGGTAGAGGGCACTTCAAGAAAGTGTACGAAAATATTGAGAAAATTTCTCAAGGATATGTGATGAGTACTTCATACTTTGGTGAAGTATTATCCAGCGAAGCAACAATAGTTGCGGAAGACAAACATAAGTTTTGTGATGCATGGATTGTGAACTCAGGAGCGACGTGGCACATGATGTCTCGGAGAGAATGGTTCGATCAATATAAGCCAGTCTCAGGAGGGTCTGTATTCATGGGAAATTAATATGCCTTAGAAATCGCTGGGGTTGGTACCATCAAAATCAGAATGTTTGATGATACTATTTGAACCATACAGGAGGTACGACATGTGAATGGCCTGACAAAGAATATTTTGTCCTTGGGACAACTGGATGATGTTGGGTGTAAAACTCGTATCGAGTGTGAGATCATGAAAGTCGTGAAAGCGCGCTTGTGGTAATGAAGACGGAAAAAGTTGTGGCAAATCTATATGTTATTTTGGGGAAAACACACAAAGAAGCGGAATTAGCTGTTGTATCAAGTGGTTCAGGAGAAAAATTATCGATTTTATGGCATAGAAAGCTCGGGCATATGTCAGAACGGGGATTGAAAACTCTCTCTGAACGGAAGCTAGTGTCGGGGCTTACAAAAGTGACCTTACCCTTTTGTGAGAATTGTGTTACCAATAAACAACACAGATTGAAGTTTGACACTTCTACTGCCAAACAAAAAAGCACATTGAAGCTGATTCATTCAGATGTTTGGCAAGCACCAGTCGTACCCCTAGGAGGAGAGACATACTTTGTCTCGTTTATCGATGATTTTCTAGAACATGTTGGGTGTATCCAATTAAGAAAAAAAATCAGATGTTTTGAAGTCTTCAAAGTATTTAAAGCGCGGTTTGAACTTGATTTCTGAAAAGAAAATAAAATTTTTAAGGACTGACAATGGAGGAGAACACATCAGTGATGAGTTTGATGCAATTTTCCAATATGATGGCATTAAAAGAATTTATAACGGCTTACACGCCTCAACAAAATGGAGATGCAGAGCGGATGAACAAAACCTTTTTGGATATGACATGACCTATGCTAAATACTGCAGGCCTAGCCAAGTCATTCTAGACAGAAGCAGTAAAAACCGCTTGTTATGCTATCAATCGATCTCCATCAGTAGTGATTGATTTAAAAACCAATGGATGTATGGACTAGAAATCCAGCAGACTATTCTCGGGTGCATACATTTGGAAGTCATGTGTACATTTTGTACAACGAACAAGAAAGATCAAAGTTGTATTCTAAATCCCGAAAGCGTATCTTCTTGGTCTATGCTGATGGTGTAAAGGGGTTTCACTTGTGGGATCCTAGTGTCCATAAGCTTATCATCAGCAAGGATGTTATCTTCGAGGAAGATAAAGTAAAGGGATACGAAGGTGCACAATCAGAAAATACTACAATTCAGGTGGAAAATAAGACGGACGGAGATCAATTTCTTGTGAAGCAGTACCAGAGCACGAGGAACAAGAACGAATTGAGTCAAAAGTTTCCAAAGTACGCAGTAAATTCGAGAGAGAATACCACCAGGTTGGGTTTCAGATCATGTCACTGAAAGCAATATTGCATACTGTCTACTAACAAAGGATGGTGAACCATCGATTTTCCAAGAGGCCACTCGAATCTTGAATGTTTCCTTGTGGATGATAGCAATGCAAGAAGAATTGAGGCTTTAGACAGGAACAAAACTTGGGATCTGGTTACCCTACCACGAGGTAGGAAAACCATCGATAATAGATGGGTCTATAAGATCAAGCGTGATGGCAATAACCAAGTGGAGTGGTATCGTGCTAGATTAGTGGTGAAAGGGTATGCCCAGAAAGAAGGCATTGACTTCAACGAGATAATTTCTCCCGTGGTTCAGCTCAATACCGTTAGAGTGGTGTTAGCATTGTGTATGGTGTTTGACCTACATGTAGAACAACTAGATATGAAAACATCTTTTATTCATGGAGATTTTGAAGAAGAAATCTATATGCTCCAACCACAAGGTTTTGTTGAAAAAGACAAAAGAGAACTTGATTTCCAGGTCGAAGAAATCTCTGTACGGTCTGAAACAGATGCCAAAATGTTGGCACAAGAGATTTGATTCATATATCATGAGCCTTAGATACAAAAGACGCAGTGCAGATCTTTGCACATATTTCAAGAGGTATGGTGGAAATGATTATATTATTTTGTTTGTATGATGACATGTTGGTAGCAAGCCAACGAAGAGCGAGTCCGAGAATTGAAGGCACAGTTGGCTAGAGAATTTGATATGAAGGACTTAGGACCAACAAACAAGATTCTAGGGATGCAAGTTCAACAAGATAGAAATGACAGAAAATTTGGCTTTCCCAGACAATTATTTGATGAAAGTCTTGCACCGCTTGATCATGGAAGACAGTAAACCAATTTCAACCTTCCTTCTTGTTAACTTCAAGTTATCATATGAGATGCATCCTAGAAATGAAGCAGAGAGGATGGAGATGTCTCTAATACCATACGTTCGACAGTAGGGAGTTTGATGTTCTCTATGATTTGCATTAGACCAGACTTTGTACAAGTAGTGGGAGCAGTTAGTCGATACATGGTGAATTCATGACGAGAGAATTGGAGCACAGTTAAGAGGATCCTTAGATACATTAAGGTTAACTCAAATGTTGCATTATATTTTGGAGGATTAGATTTAACACTCATGGGTTATGTTGTTTTTGATTATGCTGGTGATACTGATAAGAGAAAATCTACTACTGATTACGTGTTTATACTTGAAGGAGGTGTAGTAAGCAGGGTTTCCAAACTGCAGACAGTTGTGGCTTTATCTACAATGGATGAAGAATACATGACAGCTACTCAAGCTTGCAAGGAAGCTTTATGGATTTAAAGATTGTTGGAAGAACTTGGGCACAAACAAGAGAGAAATGATTTGTTTTGTGATAGTCAGAGTGCCTTGTACATTGCAAGAAATCCAGCATTTCATTCTATGACTAAACATATTGGAGTACAATTTCACTTTGTTTAGGAAGTAGTAGAGGCAGGAAGCCGTTCACGCTATTGACACTTGTTGTGACTTGGATGGAACTCCCATGGCGTTGGCTCATATTGTTGAGGACGTTATGGCTACCGTCTGTTAAAACTCAACATTGACGGGTCGTCTTGAACATGATGGTAATCGACGTCATATTATTGGATCCTTACTGGACGTGAGGTAAACGCATGGGGGTTGCAATCAATGAAATTGGGATATACCTTTCGGGGATCATGGTTGATTGTTATTATTCGACACAATGATTTCTCGAATGGACTCTCTGCACCCACTAAGGAACTGACTTTCTCGATTTCATTAAATGGCGGTGAAATCGTTAAAATAGTGGGAGGGTGATTCATGAAATTAAATTACATACTTTATATCTTAGTAAATTATTATGATTAATCATTGATGTGTGTCTGTTTTCATATCAGTATATTCAATGACTATATGTAATGCACTTGCATTGATTCTCGATAATGACAAACTAAACGAGGAGAACTACCTTGATTGGTTACGGAATCTCAGGATTGTTCTGGCCTCAGAGTAACTAGTATATGTACTAGATAAATCTTGTGACGCCCCAATCCTCATGGGAGTCACGGGATCGAAGAAAAGGAAATAAAAGGAAAATAGAAGGGCTGAATAATAAATAGAACAAGCTGTATTGCCTTGCTAAAAAAAAATCGAAATACAACCATTGGCGCCATAAAATAAAACCAGACTTCATTACAATTTCGAAGTACAAAATGCGAAGTCGCGATATTAGAACTCTATTTGAATTCATATTTGTTGTAACGGATCTCAATACAGATTTGACTAAGATCAAAGACAACAAAAATAGCAATATACAGAATGAACATCGCGGAAACGCAGGCCTTCGATAAACACTAACACGTCTCTACTGGTTCACACTCCACCTCCCACCTGCTCCGGCGCGGACTCACCTGCACCAAAAATAGCTAGTGAGCCTAGGGGCTCACCAAGAAAAACTGAGAGTAACAAGCACAATATGCAGGTGTAAAACATAAGGCATCACAACTTTTGTTCTGGAAGTAAATTCAAATTCCAGCGTTATCATTTTCGTTAGACTTATGGCTCAGAAGCTCTACTTAAGTCCCATTACACTCGATCGAATGACTACTGATATCAGTTGCAATATGGTGAAATCTCACCCAATATGAAGGGGCAACCGACCCTCTCGTCTGCTGCTCACCCTTCCCATACGGACCGTCTGTTATCTAAGCCATAAATTCTTAAATTGAAACTTTCTTCCTTAAAATACATACTGAACTAACTCAAATCTGAACATCAGGGTTCACTTCGTTTTAAAACTCATACTTCCTTCGAAAAATAATTTTCACTGAGCATCCAGCTGAGACATAGGAAATCAGTTGTTGGGATAAATTCAGTTGTTAAGGAAACCAGCTGATGTGAACAGTAGATCAGTCGATGGGTACATATCGGTGGTCAACACAATTAATTAGGTCAACGGAGTAACAGTAGATCAACCAGTCGTTGGTTCAAGTACAACCAGTAGTTGGGTAATGGAAATCAGCAGATGAAGAAAACCAGATGCTGGATGTAAATCAGTAGTGAGGTATTTAGGGGAAAGAATCAGTCGCAAGAGGAACCAGTCGCAAACAAAACCAGTCGCAAGCAACAGTAACCAGTCGCAAGCAAAACGAGCCGCAAGCAACAGTAACCAGTCGCAAGCAAAACCAGTCGCAAGAAACAGTAACCAGCTGATGGTTATGAAAATATGATAACGTCACGGTGATGGTCCCAGAAATAGGATCAATATGCGTATAGGAGTTCAGAAGGGGGGGGGGGTTGAATGAACTCCTTTCGATTTTAGATTTTCGAAACTCTTTTAAACTGTTTTACAAGCACTGCTTAACTTAAGTTTGAGTTACCAAACTTAAGGGTCTCAGTTTTATGCAAATCTCTTGGCCAACAAAAATAGTGCGGAAAGAGGCCAATCGATTTGTGAACAGACAATCAGTAAATAAATTGCTGAATGTAAAAGATAAGAGTCAATGATTTGTTTCTGGAAGTTCGGATATAAATATCCTACGTCTCCCCTTCTTCCTCCTCGGAAGGTATCACTAGAAGATTTGATGCAAGTAGCCTTTCTACAAACACCCAATCACACAAGCCTCACTTGTATGAACTCCTAGACTCACTAACTTCGCACGCAGACGTTGCTGCTGGTTACAAGTAACGAAATGATATTTTGAACTGCTTCACAAAGCCAGTTCGTTACAGACTCAATAGAATATGACAATGAATACAATTTCTGAGTGCTGTAAAATTCTCTGGTTTCTAAAACAAAGAAACTCGATACAACAAGATGAACCAGAGAATGGACTCGAAGTTTTGTCTATGTAAGATCAACTGTAGTGTTCTTCGAGTCTAGAGCTTTGTTAGAATAACTTCAATATGCGAAAAGCTCGAGAATATATTTTGACAGCGTGACCGCAATGATAATGAGAGTGAAGGATAATTTCTTCAATCCAGCTTCTGCTATTTATAGGCTTCGAAATACAACCATTGGCGCCATAAAATAAAACCAGACTTCATTACAATTTCGAAGTACAAAATGCAAAGTCGCGATATTACAACTACTGAACTCTATTTGAATTCATCTTTGTTGTAACGGATCTCAATACATATTTGACTAAGATCGAAGACAACAAAAATAGCAAAATACAGAATGAGCATCGCGGAAACGCAGGCCTTAGATAAACACTAACACGTCGCTACTGGTTCAAACTCCACCTCCCACCTGCTCCGGCGCCGACTCACCTGCACCAAAAATAGCTAGTGAGCCTAGGGGCTCAGCAAGCAAAACTGAGAGTAACAAGCACAATATGCAGGTGTAAAACATAAGGCATCACATTTTTAAAAGAAGTCATAGAATATCATTCATCATAACTTTTGTTCTGGAAGTAAATTCAAATTCCAGCGTTATCATTTTCGTTAGACTTATGGCTCAGAAGCTCTACTTAAGTCCCATTACACTCGATCGAATGACTACTGATATCAGTTGCAATATGGTGAAATCTCACCCAATATGAAGGGGCAACCGACCCTCTCGTCTGCTGCTCACCCTTCCCATACGGACCGTCTGTTAACTAAGCCATAAATTCTTAAATTGAAACTTTGTTCCTTAAAATACATACTGAACTAACTCAAATCTTAACATCGGGGTTCAATTCGTTTTAAAACTCATACTTCCTTCGAAAAATCATTTTCACTGAGCATCCAGCTGAGACATAGGAAATCAGTTGTTGGGATAAATTCAGTTGTTGGCAAGGAAACCAGCTGATGTGAACAGTAGATCAGTCGATGGGTACATATCGGTGGTCAACACAATTAATTAGGTCAACGGAGTAACAGTAGATCAAACCAGTCATTGGTTCAAGTACAACCAGCCGTTGGGTAATGGAAATCAACAGATGAAGAAAACCAAATGCTGGATGTAAATCAGTAGTGAGGTATTTAGGGGAAAGAATCAGTCGCAAGAGGAACCAGTCGCAAGCAACAGTAACCAGTCGCAAGAAAAACCAATCGCAAGCAACAGTAACCAGTCGCAAGCAAAACCAGTCGCAAGCAACAGTAACCAGCTGATGGTTATGAAAATATGATAACGTCACGAACAACATCCACAATATTAGAATTTACCTATCAAACCAGACTTAGTTCTGGTTCGACTAGAATTTTCAACTTCGTGGAGTCAAATTCGGACGTTGTCATTCACCAAAGAAAAGAAGAACATCATAATTTTTCATGAGTTGGAATCTGAAATGCTCAGTGTTTCAAAATCAACATCAACAACTCCGTAAAATACCGTTTTAATTCCCAGCATACACTCACAGTGAACCCACTCATTAAACATACAATTCAATAGCAGCAAACTATGAACAAAGGCTGATATTAAACATAACTTAGGCAAGGAATTTAAAACGAAGTAAAAACAATACATATGCTTTCATGGTGTATCAAGAATCAGATTTTACTTGCCTCAATACAGGAGAACACGAAAACACAGCAGGTCTAGCAACAAGTCTCTCCAAGCACCCCAGCGAGTTTCCTATGGTTTCTTTGATGAAAAATGAAGATTTTTCTTGGAAACATTGGACTTATAGTCCAATGTACCATAGGCATGGGAGTCTGACTTGTAACAGGGGAAAAACACTTGAGTAGGCATGGTGTTCCATACCTACTTCTCCAGAATTTACTAAAAATCCCTGTTACTATTTTAATTTGTTAAAACAATACTCTCATTTTAATAAAAGTCATCCTCCCACTCGAAATTCATTTTATTTTCAACCTCCAAAATCACCCAGCTGGTGCTTGGAGTAACAGCTGGTCAGACCTTGCATCATGTCTCGCATTTGGAAAATAAGAAATCAGCTTTTCAATTAAGTAAACAAGCTGAAATCTGAAATTAGAAATAAATCCTCGAATTATGAAGATGAGAATTTGTGGTCCTATGGATTTTGGGGCGCTACACTCTACCCACCTTATAAAAATTTCGTCCTCGAAATTTACTTACCGAACAAATCTGGGTAACGACTACGCATATCAGCTTCCGTCTCCCACGTAGCTTATCGTTCGGTTTGATTCGACCAATGAACTTTAACCATTGGAATGTTGCGGTTCCTCAGCTTCCTAATCTTCCTAAGAAGGATCTTCTCAGGTTGCTCTTCATAACTCAAATCTGGTGCTAAATGGATTGGTTCAACACTCAATATGTGCGATGGGTGGGGAACATACTTCCTCAAAGCTGACAAATGAAATACATTATGCACTGAGGATAGATGCGGCGGCAGTGCTAATCGATAGGCCAATGTTCCTACCTTGTCCAGAATCTCATAGGGACCTACATATCTGGGACTCAATTTTCCCTTCTTTCCAAAACGCATCACTCCCTTCATTGGAGCTACTTTCAAAAAGACGTGATCACCAACGTCAAAACTTAGTTCCCTTCGTCTATTATCTGCATAACTCTTTTGTCGACTTTGAGCAGCTTTCATTCTTTCCTTAATTTTTCTAACAACAGTCACGGTTTGCTCCACCAAATTTGGTCCTAGACCATCTCGCACTCCTATCTCATCCCAATGAAGATGATGGTCCCGGAAATAGGATCACTAAGCAAATAGGAGTTCAGAAGGGGGGGGGGTTGAATGAACTCCTTCGATTTTTCTATTTCAAAGTTCTTTTAAAAAGTTTGGATCTCAGTTTTATGCAAACTTCTCAGCCAACAATATATGTGCGGAAATAGGCTGATTGGTTTGTGAACAATGAACAATGCGTAACAGTAAATAAATGCTGTAAGTAAAAGATTGAGTCAAGAGTTTGTTTCTGGAAGTTCGGATATCAATATCCTACGTCTCCCCTTCTTCCTCCTCAGAAGGTAGCACTAAAATACTTTGATGAGAGTAGCCTTTCTACAATCACCCGATCCCGTAACCCGCAGCTACGAGAACTCCTAGTGCTTTACAACACTTCACGCAGACTTCGCTGCTGGTTTTTACAATGCTTTGAACGTTTTACGAACTTCTTTGAATAGACAGTTCGGTACAGACTCTATCAAATATATCAATGAAAACACGTATCTAGAGACTGTAAATATCTTCTGGTTTCAACAATGAACAACCAGAAGATTGACTCGAATGTTTTTCTAATGAAGATCAAACGATAAGTTCTTCGAGTCTGAGCTTTTTGAAGATATCAACGAAGTGTAAGCTCTGTATAGATTTTGGCAGCGTTACAGCAATAGATAATAAGCGAAGTATGTCTTCTTCAACACTGCTGCTGATATTTATAGGCTTCGACTGCAACGGTCATATTAATTCTCCAAAGGAAAATGAATCCCGTTTGAATTACTGCCAAAATCGTACACCGTAATTCCTGCTCCACTGCAAGGTCAATTGCTCATCCACAGAGCCAATTTGTCTTCTTTCCATTTGTGTGCAAGCATGGAGAAACGGCCTCTGTACACTGTACTATTTACCCAAAATAGTACCTAACTTGTCTCCTTCATTCCAGGCAACTGTACGATCGTACAAATCTTTTCCTTATGAGCAAACGATCGTATTTGAAACACTTTGAGCTTGCATGATATGCATATGCGTTTTTCCATCTGCTGATTCCTTTTAAGCGATAAAGTCGTGTCGTGTCAACTTATTTAAGTGACGCCGTTTTATTATCTTTGTAAAGCATCTGCTGGTTAACATCAACTGCTAAGTCACTGTGTTTGTCAAAAGGAACGCTTCTGCTGAATCAATCAAAACGCTGTCGTTCCAACTTAACCAAACGCTGTCGTTTCGCAATCTTCAACAAATATACTTAACCAACTGCTGAACTCTTCAAGAAAGTATTATCTGATTACTTCATCTGCTGATACGAAACTGTGCACTCCACGACGTCGTTCCAACTTATCAAAAACGCTGTCGTTTAGTACTTCTTAGCAAAACACGCTGAAACTCAAAACGGTACCTACTGATCGAGACAACAACATCTGCTGATTGCTCTTGATGAATCTATCTGCTGAACTTCTCAAACCGTTCAACTGCTGATCGCATACCATCTGCTGAAATCTCACGAATACTCCAACTGCTGAAATACCACTGTAGATAGATAAAACGATCTCCTGAAGAGTGCGACAACTGATTGTCCAATTGCAACTTGTCTTATTTTTGTTATCACCAAAACTTATAAATTTTATCCTAACAATTTCCCCCTTTTTGGTGATGACAAAACTTCAGCAGCCGAGACAAAAGATATGCAAAAATAAATTGCACACTATCTGCTGGAAAACAATTTTAATAACCAACAAAAATTGTACATAGGATGTGTACAAAAAAAAATCAGCAGAAAAAGATAATCTAGTCTCTTCTCCTTCTTTTCAACGCTCTTGCTTCCCTTCTTCGTCTTTCTCTGTCTCGCTCCGCTGCATCTCTGTCAGCATCTAGCACTGTATGAACAATGCGTCGCTGAGCCATTTCAACTCTTTGCTCAAACGATGGAGTCACAGCACTGCCTTCAATTTGAGTATTCGCAGGCTGTTGAAGTCCTCGGCTGCCTCTTTCCCCCTTTTTGTCAGCACTGCCCCTATGAATATAATCAACAAGCTCACTTAGCTGGGCATGAATAACATTATGATTTTCCCGTGCTTGACTTTGGAATTCGAGAAGCTGATGGGAAAGGGCTTCCTTGGTGGCCTCAGCATCCTTTTGAATAGCATTTAAGCGAGAGGCCATGATGTCCACTTTGGCATTAACTTCTTGCACTTCTTGTCGAACATCCGCTAGTCCATGAAAAATAGAAGCATTCTGAGCTATGACATTTTTGCGAAATTCATTGAAGCGAATAGATTGGACATCATCAAGCGTGCGAACTTCTTGTCGTGCTCCCTGAGATAAATTTCTGAATATATCTGCTTGATCCCTCAGGGAGTCACACACGCTCTGCTCGATTTTGTGTAGCCTGGATGAAATATCACTCTGAGATACAAACATCTGTTCTGAAAGAGCGGCTTGGAAATCAGCAAAAGCAGCAGAGAGATCTTGAGAAATAGGAGGTCGAGAAGACGCAGTAGCATCGACATCTGTCTTATCAAAGCGCAAAGAAGAAGAACTATCAGGAGAGATAGGAGAAGACGGACGCTTATCCAAAGAAAGTTGTACACTCGGAACAACTGTCTGAGCAATCTGTACACTACGAAAAGCTGCTCTATCCAAAGCAATAGATGAAAGAAACTCTGAAATATCTGCTGTAGACAAACTTCTAAACAAATTGTACTGAATGTGAATTGTGCAAAACTGAGACAAACGAAGAGTAAATACTGTCGGCTGGCGAGAGGCAAAACAAGAATCGGTCTCGACAATCTCTAAAGCTCTACAGAAGTTGATGGAGCCAACTGGTAATAATCTTCGATGAGCACAAAAATCAGTCACCTCCAAACAAACATCC
>KV004000.1:36880-57050 GCA_001598015.1 Dorcoceras hygrometricum | reverse complement strand
CAACCACGTTAGCCTTACCTGGATGGTAGCTGATCGTGCAGTCATAATCTTTCACCAACTCCAGCCATCTCCTCTGCCTCATGTTTAATTCCTTCTGAGTGAAGAAGTATTTAAGGCTTTTGTGATCCGTGAATATTTCACATTTCTCCCTGTACAAATAATGCCTCCAAATATTTAAGGCAAAAACAACTGCTGCCAGCTCTAAGTCGTGAGTGGGATAATTCTTTTCGTGATTTCTCAATTGCCGGGAAGCGTAGGAAATTAATCTACGATCTTGCATCAAAACAACTCCTAATCCCAACTTCGACGCATCTGTGTAGATGACGAATTTCCCTTGATCGGATGGCATCGTTAGTACAGGAGCCTCAATCAATGCCTGCTTCAATTGCTCAAAGCTGGTTTGGCAGTCGGGGGTCCATTCAAATTTGCTCAACTTTCTAGTCAGCGAGGTTAAGGGAGCAGATATCTTCGAAAATCCCTTAATGAAACGCATGTAGTAACCAGCTAGACCCAGAAAACTCCTAACCTCTGTAACTGATGTTGGTATCGGCCAGTCGCGAACGGCTTCCACCTTCGCTGGATCTACTTCCAATCCATCTTTGGATATAATATGTCCAAGAAAAGAAACTTCTCCAACCAAAAATCACACTTACTAAACTTGGCGAACAACTGCTTGTCTTTCAAAATCTGAAGCACTGTTCTTAATTGGTTTGCGTGATCAAGTCTGTTCTTGGAATACACCAAAATTTCATCGATAAATACCACTACAAACTGATCTAAAAATGGTTGGAAAACTCTGTTCGTCAAGTCCATAAAAGCTGAGGGGGCGTTAGTGAGTCCGAAAGGCATTACCAAAAATTCGTAGTGACCGTATCGTGTTCTAAAGGCTGTTTTATAAATGTCTGCTGGTTTTATCTTCAATTGGTGATAACCAGACCTTAAATCAATCTTAGAGAAAACTATCGATCCATTCAACTGATCAAACAGGTCCTCAATTCTATGCAAAGGATATTTATTCTTAATTGTCAACTTATTCAACTCTCTATAGTCTATACACAGCCTTAGACTCCCGTCCTTCTTCTTGACGAACAAAACAGGGGCTCCCCATGGTGATGTACTTGGTCGAATAAAGCCCTTGTCTAACAGCTCTTGTATTTGCTCTTTTAGTTCTTTCATCTCTGATGGAGTAAGACGATAAGGTGGTCTAGAAACGGGTGCTGCTCCTGGCACTAAATCAATTGCAAATTCCAATTCTCTATCAGGTGGCAATCCATATATGTCTTCTGGAAAGACCTCGGGGAATTCGTTCACTACTTCAACCTCTGAAAGCTGGGGCTTGCTAGATACTGCTAAAGATGATAAGCTTGTCAAAAATCCTACTCCCCCTTTTCTCAAACAACTATGGGCCTTAAGAGCTGAAATAATTCGAGGGATTTTACACATCTTACTAGCCTCGAACGTGAACCAGTCGCCTCTTGGAGGTTTTACCACTACGGTTCTAAGCTGGAAATCTATCACGACTCCATATTTGGTCAACCAATCCATTCCTAAAATCAGATCAAACTCAGGCATAGGTAAAACAATTAAGTCAGTAGTAACTAAATGCCCTTGAAGCTTAAGTTCTAAGTTACGAAACAAATCATGAGATATCAGCTCTTCCCCAGAGGGCACCGTCACGCAAAATCCCATAGTCAACCGGTCGGGTTTAACAGGTAATTTCTTAGCAAAGTCCGCTGCTATAAAGGAATGTGTCGCACCTGAATCTATTAGAGCTAAAGAGGGAATTCCAGCGATCAAAATCTTACCCGTAGCCACTATAGAATCTGGATTGGCTTGCTCGGTTGTCATGACGTAAGCTCTGCTGGTCACCATCTGCTTTGATTTTGGGCAGTCCTTAATAACATTCCCTGGCAATCCACATCTATAACAAACATTTTGTCCCTTTCTACATGGACCAGGGTGGTTCTTCTGACACTTGGAACACTGAGGTCTGTTTCCAACTGCTGAAACCGCACTAATGGGTTGCACAACCAAAGGTTTCTGCTCCTGGGGCTTTTGTTCCTGCGACCGCTGCTGATTCTTGTATGGTTTCTTGGGAGGTCACTGGTCTTTCTGTTGGAAAGCCTGCCTCTTCAGTTGTCGTTCCTCCACAACTGCTTTCCAATCTTGATCAGCTCTTAGATCCTTGTCCACTGCTCCTCGATAATCCTTTGGTTCTACCAGTCTCACATCATGCCTGAGCGCTGGTTTCAATCCATCGACAAAATGTCGCAATTTCTCCTTAAGATCAGCTCCAATCAACGGTACACAATAACATCCACGTTCGAACTTTCGAACATATTCCTGGACAGTCATGTCCCCTTGCTTGATCATCAAGAACTCTCTTTTCAATTCAGACCTCTTATCCTCTGTAAAATATTGTTCAAAGAACACCCGCTTGAATTCCTCCAGGGAGATTTGTTACATCTACGGTAAGCTTTGCTCCTTCCCACCAGAGCATCGCATCATCTCTCAACATATAAATTGCACATCTGGATCTTTCTAAGTCAGGCGTCTGGAGATACTCAAATATCACTTCCATTGATTTAATCCAGCTTTCGGCGACAAACGGATCTGTTGTGCATCTAAACTCCCTTGGCTTCTGTCTTCGAAATCGTTCTTGAGGGTCATCATTGCTGGGTCCTCTACTACTGGAGTATTGGCCATTACCTCTACCCTGCTGTTCTACCAGCAGCCTTAAAAGTTGGGCAATGCTAGCGTTGCTATCAGGACATGATTCATCTATTGGGATATTTCTCCCTCTTCCTCGGCCAGACATATTAATCTATAGCCCGTAATCCACCATATAAGAACATCAGAACATGCAAGAATAAAAAATACATGCTCTAAAACATAAAAGAAACTCACTGCCCCGAAGAGACGGTCGATGAAATCTGTCCCAGCAAGAAGTGCGTGTGTTTATCTCTGGACCATCAAAGAAAAGGAAATAAAAGGAAAATAGAAGGGCTGAATAATAAATAGAACAACCTGTATTGCCTTCCTCAATAAAAAAATCGAAATACAACCATTGGAGCCATAAAATAAAACCAGACTTCATTACAATTTCGAAGTACAAAATGCGAAGTCGCGATATTACAACTACTGAACTCTATTTGAATTCATCTTTGTTGTAATGGATCTCAATACAGATTTGACTAAGATCAAAGACAACAAAAATAGCAAAATACAGAATGAACATCATGGAAACGCAGGCCTTCGATAAACACTAACACGTCTCTACTGGTTCAAACTCCACCTCACACCTGCTCCGGCGCCGACTCACCTGCACCAAAAATAGCTAGTGAGCCCAGGGGCTCACCAAGAAAAACTGAGAGTAACAAGCACAATATGCAAGTGTAAAACATAAGGCATCACAGTTTTAAAAGAAGTCATAGAATATCATTCATCATAACTTTTGTTCTGGAAGTAAATTCAAATTCCAGCGTTATCATTTTCGTTAGACTTATGGCTCAGAAGCTCTACTTAAGTCCCATTGCACTCGATCGAATGACTACTGATATTAGTTGCAATATGGTGAAATATCACCCAATATGAAGGAGCAACCGACCCTCTCGTCTGCTGCTCACCCTTCCCATACGGACCGTCTTTTATCTAAGCCATAAATTCTTAAATTGAAACTTTCTTCCTTAAAATACATACTGAACTAACTCAAATCTGAACATCGGGGTTCACTTCGTTTTAAAACTCATACTTCCTTCGAAAAATCATTTTCACTGAGCATCCAGCTGAGACATAGGAAATCAGTTGTTGGGATAAATTCAGTTGTTAAGGAAACCAGCTGATGTGAACAGTAGATTAGTCGATGGATACATATCGGTGGTCAACACCATTAATTAGGTCAACGGAGTAAGATTAGATCAACCAGTCGTTGGTTCAAGTACAACCAGCCGTTGGGTAATGGAAATCAGCAGATGAAGAAAACCAGATGCTGGATGTAAATCAGTAGTGAGGTATTTAGGGGAAAGAATCAGTCGCAAGAGGAACCAGTCGCAAGCAAAACCAGTCGCAAGCAACAATAACCAGTCGCAAGCAAAACCAGTCGCAAGGAACAGTAACCAGTCGCAAGCAAAACTAGCCGCAAGCAACAGTAACCTGTCGCAAGCAAAACCAGTCGCAAGCAAAACCAGTCGCATGCAACAGTAACCAGCTGGTGGTTATGAAAATATGATAACGTCACGATGATGGTCCCAGAAATAGGATCAATATGACGTATAGGAGTTCAGAACCTAGATTTGTTGGTCCCTTTGAGATTGTTGAAAGGATTGGATCTTTGGCATACAAATTACGATTGCCTGCTGAGTTAGCAGCGATACATGATGTGTTTCATGTGTCAATGTTGAGAAAATATGAGCCATATCCGTCCCATGTGCTAAGAACTGATGAAGTGGAGCTGTAGCCAGTGCAGATTCTGGATAGGAAGGAGAAGCAATTGAGGAGTAAGACTATACCGTTGGTGATGGTCTAATGGAGTAAGCATGGGAGAGAAGAAGCTACCAGGGAAGTTGAAGAAAAGATGAGACAAGAGTGGCCTCATCTGTTTGAGAATTCGCAGTACTGTGAGGACTAGAAATTTGTTAATTTGGTGATTAATGAAATAATCAGATCTGGTTAAGGATTAACCAAGGAAAAATTAACCATCGGGTTTTCAAATTTCAAGTAATTGGTTTTTTTGTTGGTGATTTTTTGATTTTCAGATTTGAGGTATAACTGATTAGATGTGGACTGTTGCTTGGAATAGATTAGATTTACGTAAGCGGTTTTGCGTAGATTATATCGGAATGATCTAATTTTGTATCGAATTTGTTAGAGTAGATGCCCAACTAGCCTACTTGTGGCGTGTGGGTTTATAGACTCTTGTATATGACAATCTTTATATATGATATTCGCATTTATTTATATGGCATTCTTTACTTTCATTGTGTTGTATGATGATTAACAATTGCGTTGAGTAAAGACCTAGAATGCTCTATAGTGTATGTTAGATGTGATAGTGGGTATGACGGCTATCATGAAACACATCTAATAGTCACTGTGTATTCTGAATTCGTTCCTAGTCGATTGGGCCGTCAAAATAAGGATAAGGCCGCCCGAGCTTGAGACTAGCATCTGCGATGTGAAGTACCATGTTTCATTGGTAGGGAACATTGTGATGTTCTGAGCATGCAGATGGATAGTGACCTGGTGATCTATCGAACTACCCTCGTTCGGACTTTCCAAGTGGTTATCATTTGTCGAGTGGATAAGTTTGAGGTCTTGTTTGTACTGATTAGTCCTCACGACTCGAAACGTAATTGAGACTCTACATTATAGGCGCCTCACTTTAACCCGTTTACCGACTCACTTGGGGTTATTAGGTGGCGGGATTGGGTAAGGTCCCGATGCATGTAGGAGTCGATGCTTCGTTGTCGAGGATTCACCGCTCGCTTTCATGCGTGGATATCCTATGCTATCTGAGGGGATAATAGTGTATAAATCTCTAGATAGAGTACTGGATGTGTTTTAGGTAAATGGGTTTACCTAGTAACACTCGTGATGTCACTATTCGATCTCCAAGATGTATGCATAGCTATCGGATCTTTAGCGACTCTCGATTTACCAATGGTCGTTGATCTGATCGGGATATATGTGTTGAAAGGACCGTACTGTACGCTAACCACGACCAACTGGTTCTTGCAGGCACTATCAGTGATACCTAGGGGATCATGGGGCGATGTTTCTAGGCGCTTTACCATGATCCGATGGGCAAGTCCGAAATTGTGATTTCGGAGTCACAATGGTTGTGGGCCCACGGCTAGCTGTATCCCTGAATCATTGAGGGTCACATAAGTACTGGATTCATGATTCCAGCATGGAAACTGAGCTCAATGCGTTGAGCATGGGACGAGGATTTTGGGGAGTGCGACTTCCTAAAAGTCAACAGGGGTCAAATTGCGATTTCCCAAAGTTGAGGGGCTAAACTGCTATTTGGGATAGATGATCTGAAAAATTGTTTTTCACATCATAACATTCAGTTTTGGAAACTGAGTCGATCGGTCCGATCTGATCGTCGATCGGAGTTATTTAAATGAACCGAATGTTCATATGGACTTGGGTCTGACCCAAGTTCAATGGGCCGGTTCAAGCCCATCATAGGTCTATATGTTGATATGACCTAGGCTTTGATCACAACACAAAAATTACACAAACCCTAGCCTCCAAATCTCGGCCGCCCCTCTTCTCCTTTACCTCGCCGCCGCCGACCGCCCAACGCCGTCGGCCGCCGGCCGCCGCCGCCGCCGCTCGTCGCCCGATTTCGTGTGGTCGGCTTGTTTCGATCAGCACGATGAGGAGATCTGATCGTGCCAAAATCCATCAGATCTTCAGTGCATAGTTGACGGAGGAATCGCGTTTCCGGTCGTGGACCTGATAGACGATCTACCGCCGCCTACAATTCAAGAGCCAGAATTCCCTGTGAATCTGGTTGGAGCCAGGCGCCTAGACGCCAGCAAGGTAACGATCGATAAACGCCCTATGAATGGTTTATTGATTGGTTTTAATGTATTGAACGTATCTCGGGGCAAAATTTTAACTTCCGCTGCGCCCCCGGGAAACGGGATCCGGATCCACCATTGTCGCCAACAGTTGTACCATATTTGTGCAAACTCTGTAAACCGCTCTCTGAGATAGTGTACTATTTACCAAGAATAGTACTGATACTGTTCCCTAAATTAATGGAAAATGTACGATTCAATCTTCGCCCTTGATTTCTTCTGATATGAACGTTTGAATCGATTCATAGTTTGCGCAATTACTGAAGACTTGAATCTTTGATAGGTGTACAACGGCTGATGGCTTAAACGACTGATGATATGCACCAGCTGGTCGCTTGAAATGTTTTACTTCAAAAAGTATCGGCTGGTCCAAGATCACTGTAGCTACCTGCTGGTATTCCTTATCGCAAAAAGCATCTACTGAATCTTAGCGCGAAGGAAAAACGCTGTCGTATCTATTTATCCAAACGACATCGTTTATCTTCCACTAATATTAAGTTCCATCGACTGGTAAACAATCAACTGTAGCTCTCTGCTGATTTTCACTGTAGCCATCTGCTGAATTTTACTGTAGCTACCTGCTGAATTATCAACGCAAACTCCAATGACTGAGATTATAGCGCTAGATCAAAACGCTGCCGTTTCAACTTATTTGAACGCTGTCGTTTTGACTAATCCAAACGTTGTCGTTTTGTAATCCTTAATAAAACACGCTCTCTCTCAATTGCTTGCGCCTGCTGATTGCTAATCATCTGCTGATTCTTTCACCTGCTGATTCCCTCTGAATAAACATTCTGCTGAAATCAACTATCAACTGTTAATATCACGACTGATCCACTGTAGCTTACAACTGATAGTTCCAACTTCTGAATCAATCACCATCGGCTGAAAATATTCTCCTGTTAAATTGCGATGGCTGATTTGTCCAATAGCAACTAGTCTTATTTTGTTATCACCAAAACTAATAAATTTTATCCTAACAATTTCCCCCTTTTGGTGATGACAAAACCTAGCAGCCGAGATAAAAAGATAAGCAAAGATGAATTGCACACGAACTGCTGGTAATCAAATTTTCATTAATAAGAACCTTGTACATAAGATTTGTACAAAACATTAACCCTAAGTCTGTCCTAGTATCTCCTTCTTTTGCTCGATCCACTCAGCCTTCTGATCCTTCTTTGTCTTTCTCTTTCTCTTTCCGCTTCCGCTTGACGTCTATCTGCCTCACGAATTCTTTCCACGGTCTCTTCCAAACTGATAAATTGTCCACTCTCTAGATTTTGAGCATCATAAGGAGGAGGAGGCTAAGGTCTGCTGCTACTTCCTTCCCCCTTTTTGGCATCACCGCCCCGATTAACATATGCAACAAGCTCGCTCAGTTGGTTGGTGATGATACTCAGGGTCTGTTGTGCTTGAGCACTGAACTCCAATAAATCATTTCTAGTAGCAGCCACTTGCTCATCCAGAGAATTGATTTTGGCATTAAATTCTTGGTGAGTCTCCTTAACCACCCTCCGAACCTCAACAACATCAAGACCCGTAGTTACAATTTGAGCACCAAGTTTCTTATGCGATGATTGTAACTCCAACGATAAGAGATTGCGTTGATCATTTGAGGCTTTGCACAACGCCCCAAGTACCCTATCTTGTGCATCGAGGCGTGCGATAACTTGATTCTCAAAGTTGGAGAGGTGCAATAATAGTTTATCCTTGGTCTTGGCACCATCATCATCTCTTTCATGGATTTGATCTATTGAAGCACTCAACTGGTTTAAAGCATTTGTAACATCCGGAGTGGTAGCAGCAGGAAGAGAGTTTGCAGCAGCATTAGTGTCCTGATCAGCGAAATCCATTAGTATATTATCTGAGGAAGAGTCGGAAGAGGAAGGCTCATCTAACATCTGTACACTTGGAGCAACGGAGACTGTATTCTGAGCAATCTGTCCACTTCTAAAAGCTGTTCTATCCAACGCAATAGAATATAGAAAATCTGTAATATCTGCGGTAGGTAGCCAACTGAACAAACTGAAATCAATAAAAACTGAACAAAATTGAGAAACTCTGAGTGCAAAAACCGGAGACTGGCGAGGAGCAACTCGAAAAACTGGTTCACACACTGGCAATCCTCTACAAAAATTCACAGAACCAACTGGGAGTAGTCTCCTCGAGCTACAGAATGCAACAACTTTGAAACAGACATCCGCCCATCTTTTCTTTATCAATCTGAAAAATTTACTCACCGAAGGGAGAGTGTCATCATGGCGCTGGCGATGGACTTCACACGAAATAAGTTGCTGGGGAATTTTCACCCACTTGTCAGCACATGGTTCAATGACCCAAGTCCCATTAACCCTTATCATTGTTCATATCTAGCAGGAGGACCGAGTGTTTGTGTTTGAACGGGCGATAACGGCACCTCGATCACGTGGGCTCCCTTCAAAAATTTTGGAACAACAAGTCTTCTTCCATGAAAGACCATGTGCACGTGCCTCCTTAGTCAATTCTTCCAAAACTAATAAGTGAAGATCTGAAAGCAAATATATCACTCTTAGATCAACCGCAGAAGAACCTTGGCCATGCACAAAATTATTCTTCCATGAATCCAAGAACTTTCGCACCAAAACTGCTCGGTACTTCAACAAAATATATTTCTTCCTGGCAAGGGCTACGTGTATATTCTCTGTTTCTCCCCAAAGCAGGACTTGTTCCCCTTTCGCCGATATCCCTTTGAGATTCATAGTTTACAATTTCTTAAAGCTAAAAGAATTAAAGAATTGAACAACATCATCTATCACTTGGGCACGCAAATTTACGAGCATGTCATTATCTGCACAAGTCAAAGAAAAATGCTCCTTGGCCGGATTGCCCTTCATTGGGTCTTTCTCCACCAAAATGGCCTTTCCTTTATTGTCAGCAGGAATTTTAGGAAGGCTGTTGAGAAACCAAGTCCTCTCATCAACTTCTGTAATCTTTATCTCTTTACCCATTTTGATCTTGATAATTTCCATGCCAGCAGAAGGCAATGGAACATCAACTGGAATTGTCAGAAGAATGTCTTCCAGTAACTTCTGCTCATCGGCATCGAGCAAGTCATCATTTGTTTTCTGAACCAAAGGTTCCTCCTCTGAACACTATACCTGCTGGTCTCCACCATTAGTACCAACATCCATGGTTTTTGCTCCTTCATCATTTCGGAGCATTTCATCAAGAGCACTATCGAACCATGTTGCTGCTCTATCACTTGATTTATCATCCTTATCAGCTAAAATTGAATCCAACTGGTGTAGAACTTGATTGATAACAGTGTCTGGATCATCGACAAGTAAAAAATCTTTATCAGTAGCTGCCTCACAAACTTCAACAACTGGTGAAACTGCTTCTACTAATTCAAAAACTGGTCTCTCAGCTTCGATTTCTTCATCAGTATCATCAGGAGTGGCAACTAGTCGTTCAGCAGCCCACTTGGCAATAAGTTCTTCATGTGAAAGATCAAACCACTGTCTCTCCTCAGTAGTATCAGCTGGTTTATCCCTATCAGCAGAAGCATCAATTTCAGCAGCAACCTCTTCAACACCAACTACACCAGTGACCTTGTCAACTGGTTGATCAGCAGAGATATCTTCCTCTGCTGCTGGTTGCTCGACAGGTTCCTCAGCAGTAGGAACGCCAGTAGATGGCTCAACCATTTGTAAAGGCACAGCCTCTTGTGCGACAACCACTATTTCCAAGGGAGATGAAGAAGAACCAGATTTCTTCTTTGAAGTCCTCTTCTTCTTTGGGACTGGTTCTTCAGTAGTAGCAATGGCTGGTCTCTTTGTAGACACAGCTGGTTTCCTTGGTGCTTTCTTCATAGGTGGGGCATCAGCAGCTTCTTCCACACCCACTTTATCATTGAAAGAGATATAGCGATGCACAGTCTTGTCTGTAAGGATTTTAGAGGCAGGAAACTCCATTGATTCGCCCAATTCCAAGTTGGGGATGCTCTCCAGCAGGAGTCTGATTTGAACGGAAAAGCCCTTGGCTTGCTTGGATCCAGCAGATACCATTTTCTTCAGAATATTGAACAATATACTGGCCCAATTCATCCGAATCCCACAAACAACTGCTGTCAACAACGAAAACTTCTCCACAGTGAGGGCATTGAAGGAACCTGCTTTAACAGATATGGCTTTCGCCATTATATCACAAAGAAGGCGACATTCAATCTCCATTTGGCCCTTCCTCCCAGACAAACTAACTGGCTCTCCCGACAACGAAACGATGCTCCTAGCATCGAAAATCTTATCCTTGGGCATGTCTGATAAATCTGCCAACCCATCAACCGAAAGCTCAAAGGTTTCTACAAACAATTGCTTCGAAAACTCCACTGGTACACCTTTCACGGTACTCACCACCAGGCCATCCCTCACGGAACCATTGTTGAAGAAATCAACCAACTCCGATTCATAAATCACCGCAGGGCAACCCAAAAACGAAAGCTCAAAGGTTTCTACAAACAATTGCTTCGAAAACTCCACTGGTACACCTTTCACGGTACTCACCACCAGGCCATCCCTCACGGAACCATTGTTGAAGAAATCAACCAACTCCGATTCATAAATCACCGCAGGGCAACCCAAAAATCCCTCTAGACCAGAAGCCATCAGGGCGTTAATCATAGAGACAATACCTGGGTTTTCCATATCCAATACGGACGCAAAGTCGATGTGCACAGTGTTAGAGCAGTACGCAGAGGCCATTGTTGAAGAGCAGAACTGATAGAACACCTGTAAAAGCTTCGCAAGGAAGTATGCAGAGAATACGCACAAAGAAAAATAGGAGAGTGTTGGTCCCTGTTTATCGAAGGAACTTAGCAGCCGCTGTTTTAAAATGAGCAATTAAAAATTTTCGCGCTGCTTGGAGCTGAAATAGCTCATGGTTCTTGAACATTTAAAATCACAGAGCACCGGAGACAGATCTGGTATGATTTAAAAATCATGCGGAAAATACCAGAACTGAATCCTATATTTCAAAACGATTCAAACAGATTTATGTGCAACATAAATCTGTTCGAAACTGTGCAAGTGCTTGTGTGCTAACTGTATGGGATGCTAAGTATAAAATGCAAGTGCTGAACTGTAAACGTGTGTTATGCATGCTAAAATAATGCGAGTGCTGAATGAATAAAAGAAATACGATACGCAACATATTTGTTTCTGGAGTTCGGACCTCAATGTCCTACATCTCCCTTTCTTCCACCTCGGAAGGATCCACTAGAAGATTTGATCTTACAACTCGTGTACAGACCCGATCCCACAACCAGCAGCTGTGAGAAATCCTAGACTTCAACAATGCACACCAGCCGCAACTGTGTGACTAACTACATACACATGAGTTTTACGTCATCGTGCTTGGACGGGACCTGTGTTGGAAAGGTTTTGAGATTCATTCACTATACAATGAATGTGAATGAATCTCTGTGTGTGAGAATTACAGTGAACGCACAACTCTCAAAAGATACATCTCACACACTAGGGAAATGCTCCTAAACGAGCTAATACAGATTCAGCAGTCGACACAATAAGCTCCTCTCAAGAATGATTGTCGACTGCTTCATCTTCCAATGTTCTTCCCTTTCGTTGTTGTCTCCTTTTTGATTTTCTCTTTTCTGTGCAACAACAACTTCAACAGTCAATCTTTTTACTCTCGTCTCACCAATGTCAAGCTTCTTCCTTCAAATATTCTCGCTTATATAGCCTCTGTTTGAATATAGCCGTTAGACAGTGAATCCAAATCTGTTCTGCGCTTGTCAAGGCTAATTCGTCGTCTTTCCATTTCCGTGCAAACTTCCTCTGTAAATTGTACTATTTCCCAGAATAGTACAAATCTTGTTCCCTTAAATTGAGGCAATTGCACGACTCTATTTCAACCATTGATTCTTTCCATATTGAGCGTTGATTGCGTTGAACAGCTTCTGTTTAATTAATAAACTTTTGACAGCTACTTCAAACTTCTCTGCTGCTTCGCTTCTATTCTTCATCAGCTTCTATAATAGATATGATGACGTCACGGTTGCTGCCACCAGCTTCCTAAACAGATATGATGACGTCATGGTTGCTGCCACCAGCTTCTTCAACAGATATGATGACGTCATGGTTGCTGCCACCATCTTCTTCCA
The DNA here is from genome assembly GCA_001598015.1 of Dorcoceras hygrometricum. NCBI lineage: Eukaryota > Viridiplantae > Streptophyta > Magnoliopsida > Lamiales > Gesneriaceae > Dorcoceras > Dorcoceras hygrometricum. Next base: position 44,303 of record KV004000.1, on the reverse strand, counting down.
ATAGATAAGCTGACGTCATCTTAGAAGAAGAACCTGCTGGTTCTTAGCGCGAAACCATCTGCTGAATCTTATCGCGAATGCAAAATCGTATCAACTTATTCAAGCGACATCGTTTTGCAATCGCCAACTTCAAATACCAACTGCTGGTTGAAGCTCTCTGCTGATAGATCTTCCTGCTGATTCTTATCGCGAATGCAAAATGCTGTCGTTCCAACTTATTCAAGCGACATCGTTTTGCAATCGCCAACTTCACATATCATCTGCTGAATCTTTGTCTTTGCGCTTCTGCTGAATCCATTCCACTGTAGCCATCTGCTGAACTCTAACCATCTGCTGATTCTTTAGCACGACGTCGCTTTCTTCACTGTTACTTTTGCTGTTGTCAGCTTCTTGTTCAACATTGCTCATCAGCTGTCAACAACTTCTTGAATAGAGACTGTCAACAGATTCGTCAACAGTAATTAGAATCACGACTGCTAACAGATTCATCAACAGTAATATGAAGCGCGACTGCAAACAGATTCGTCAACAGTAATATGAATCGCGACTGCTAACAGATTCGTTAACAGTAACTGACAACAGCTTCGTCAACAGTAATTAGCGACTCTCTTCTCATCTGCTGATTGTGATGACGTCATCTTTACTGCTCATTGCTTTCTCCAGAATGTATGCTGACGTCATCACTGCTGATACCAGCTCTTGTTAACGCTCCACTGAACAACTTCTTCTTCGATCTATTCTCCAGCAGACTTCTCAATTCCTGTTCCAGCTGGTTCAACTTGGCCTCCGCCTGATTTCGAACAACTGATTTAACTTTGGACGTCTCCATTGCTAATCCAGCTGCCGATTAAATGAATGCACCAAACCAACTGCTGAACTTCATCTTGAGAACCATCTGCTGGACAGATTACTGCTACTGTTCATCTTCTTCTTCGATCCTAAAATCTGCACACTTAAGTGGAATTGTTAGAAATACAATAACAGGTTTTGTGTAATTCAAAACTTAATCAGGATCTGTCAAAACAGATCCATCAGAGAGGAAGCAAATATGCAAGGTAGAAGAGAATGAAAAGACACATGCGGTAAATAAGTAAAGAAAGCGAAGAGTTTTTGGAGAGAGAAGATTTCAATGTGACATATCGCATGGTAACAACACGTGTCAACCATCCGTTAGCGCGTACACTGTTGGAAATGATTTGAAAAATTTTCAAACTATTTTGATCGTACGGTGTAAAATATTTTCCAAAATTTTAATCAAACAAAGTACAAAAATAGATAGATTCGTGCCAATGTTATAAAGTCACAACTGGTACAGTAAATGTAAGAACATTACTGCTGGTTTAATATATCGTTGAGGGTGGCAAGAGCTGGTCACAAATAAGCATCAGCTGTATATATGTAACAACTGAGTGTGTCCAGTCATTACATATTCAGTTGACTTCATGCCTAACAATCCAGCTCTTGGTTCCCCCTACGGCTGATAATTTCCAACGCAAGAGACTTATATCAGCTGATAGTCTTATCGTTCCCCCTGAATAAAAGACTTACAGCTGATTTAAGCAATAGATAACAACCTGCAAAATGCGTTAGTGCACAAGAAATCAGGGCAATTCAAGAAGACCTAAGATGTTTCTAAAATAAGAAAACTTAGCGTCTGGTAGAGGCTTTGTGAAGATATCAGCAACTTGCTGGTCAGTCGACACATGCTCCAGCCGGACGTCCTTCTTTAGCACATGGTCTCTTATAAAATGATGCCTGATGTCAATGTTCTTGGTTCTTGAATGCAACACAGGATTTTGGGTGATCGCGATAGCACTGGAATAGTCACAGAGAATAGGCGCTTCAGAAGCATCAACTCCATAGTCCTTCAGCTGATGTTGAATCCATAATATTTGAGCACAGCAACTACCAGCTGCTAGATACTCTGCTTCAGCTGTTGATGTGGCAATTGACGTCTGCTTCTTACTAAACCAGGAGATCAGTCGATCCCCTAAAAATTGACAAGTCCCACTTGTGCTTCTTCGATCAATCCTACAACTTGCATAATCTGCATCACTATAACCAATTAGTTGAAAGCCTGAGTCTTTGGGATACCAAAGACCCACGTTGGAAGTACCCTTCAAATATTTTAATATTCGCTTTACTGCTATGTAATGCGATTGCTTTGGCTCTGCTTGGAATCTAGCACACATACAGACAGCAAACATGATGTCTGGTCTGCTAGCAGTCAAATAAAGCAAAGAGCCTATAATACCACGATACATTGATACCTCGATGGCAGTTCCAGCTTCATCTTTGTAGAGTTTTATTGTAGAGCTCATGGGAGTCGCTGCTGCTGAACAATTTTCCATTCCAAATTTCTTCAGCAGTTCTTTTGTATATTTTTCCTGGTTGATGAATATACCATTCTCCAACTGGCGAACTTGTAAAACCAAAAATAACGTCAGCTCCCCCATCATACTCATCTCGAACTTATCCTGCATCAACTTAGAAAACTTTTTGCACAGCTTGGGGTTAGATGACCCAAAGATAATGTCATCGACATATATTTGAACTAACAGAATATGGTCATCTTTAACAAACTTAAACAGTGTCTTATCTACTGTGCCTATAGTGAATTGATGCTCAAGTAGAAATTTCATGAGTGTATCATACCAAGCTCTGGGTGCTTGCTTCAATCCATATAGAGCTTTATCCAGTTTGTAAACAAAATCTGGATGTGTATGATCTATGAAGCCAGGAGGTTGTGCAACATACACTTCCTCTGTCAAGACGCCATTAAGAAAGGCACTCTTGACATCCATCTGAAAGACTTTAAAATCTTTATATGCAGCATATGCAAGGAACATGCGTATGGCCTCTAATCTTGCTACTGGTGCACAGGTCTCATCAAAGTCTATTCCTTCCATTTGTCTAAAACCTTGGGCTACCAACCTAGCTTTGTTTCTAGTCACTACGCCATCTTCATTCAGTTTATTCCTAAAGACCATCGAGTTCCTATAACTGAATGATTCTTAGGTCTAGGTACAAGTTGCCATACTTTACTTCGCTTAAACTGATTTAGTTCCTCCTGCATTGCATCTATCCAGCTTGGGTATGCTAAGGCCTCATCTATCTGCTTAGGTTCTATATGTGATAGAAATGCAGCATCGAAATGATCATGAGATAGCTGGCCTCTTGTGCGAACAGGGGATTCGAAAAATTACCTATGACTTGCTCAGGTGGATGATTTCTATTCCACCGAAGATCAAGTACAATGGGATTTGTTCTTTGTTGTTCCCCCTATGTTGCTGGATGGTTTGAAATGACTGGATCAGCAGACGCCATTTCATGTTGAATATTGTTAGTGTCTGCATCTGCTTCCAGCTGGTAAGAAGTGCTTGCGGCTGATTGACCAGCTGGTGGTCTAGATGTGCTACCGTCTGGTTCACCAGCTAGTGGACACGATACCAATTGAAGAGGACTCGTGACTGGTTGTCCGGTAGTTGGTCCAAATGCCGACTGATTATTCCTTGTGACTGGTTGTCCAGCTGGTGATTCTAATGTTGATTGATGTGTGCTCTCAGCTGGTGCTACTTCTGGTTGAGCAGCATCATGATTCTTTGTTGCTTCATTTCCAGCAGCTGGTGCACTAGTAGGACACTGATCCTGCGGCTGATCCATGTTAGTTAAATCAATAATAGCTGGATTACCTATCATGTCCTGTTGAACATTGTTGTGCGTTATAACCACTGCTGGTTGTTCCCCCTCAGCTGATTGTCTTTGTGGCACGTCGTAGTCTGATTCTTCAAGACTTGTTGACTCCAGACGTGAACACAATTCGTGTAAGCTTGCAGCAGAATTGGATTTGAAGCTTGTTTCATCAAACACTACGTGTGCTGATTCCTCAACCGTTAAGCTTCGATTGTTGAACACTCGAAATGCTTTGCTCACAGCTGAATATCCTAAAAATATACTTGCATCAGATTTAGGTTCAAAGGCTGTTAGATGCTTCGTTCCATTGTTATGAATGAAACACTTGCATCCAAAATATGAAATATTAGGTTTCTTGCCGTTCCAGATCTCATATGGGGTCTTATCATGCATTCTATTTATCATCGATCTGTTCTGAGTGTAACACGCTGTGTTAACTGCTTCTGCCCAAAATATTTGAGAAATACCGGAATAGGCAATCATAGATCTAGCAGCTTCTTTTAAAGTGCGGTTTCTCCTCTCAGCTAACCCGTTTTGCTGAGGAGTTCTAGCTGCTGAAAGCTCATGCTTTATTCCCAAATCTTCCAAATAAGAAGTTAATTTAAAATTTAGAAATTCAGTACCGCGATCACTTCTTATCCGGTTGACTGAACAAGATTTGTCATTTTGCAAATGTTTTAAAAGTCTTATCAGCTGGTCGGCGGTTTCAGATTTGGCTTTTAAAATTAACACCCATGTATATTTTGAAAAATCATCAACTAATGCAAGGGTGTAGGACGTTCCCCCTAAGCTCGTGATTGAAATAGGACCAAAGAGATCCATATGCAAGAGCTCAAGGCAGCGGGTAGAACGTTTTCCGCCTTTATTTTTGAAAGTTGATTTTATTTGTTTTCCCAGCTGCCAAACTGCACAAATCTTATCCTTAGAAAAGATAATTTTTGGCAGACCAGAAACCATATCATGTTCACTCAACTTGGCAAGTGTTTTGAAGTTTAAGTGATTCATTCTTTGGTGCCACAGCCAGCTCTTGGAAGAACCAGCTGTTACTATGTAACCTTTGTCACATAGTTGGCTAATACTAATCAAATTATATTTAAGATTATCAACAACAAGGACATCAGAAATAGAGATGTTACCGTGGATAAGCTTACCCTTACCCACAGTGTTACCGTATGCATTGTCACCAAATACAATCTTAGCTCCTTTGTGTGGTGTGACGTCTGTTAGCAGCTTTTTGTTTCCTGTCATGTGTCTTGCACAGCCGCTATCCAGGTACCACAATGTTGTTTCAGCTGCTGCTTTTTACCTGTTATCCTGCAATCAAACAAGCAGATTTTGGTACCCAATTTTACTTGGGTCCAGATTGGATTACCCCTTTCGGGACCCAGACTTGAATCACTTTTACAGTTTTCCCAGTTTTTGGATCCACAAAAGTCTGTGCAAAATTACCGTGAGATCTTTTGAGTTTAGATTTGACATGTTGACCATATGAATCTCTCCTTGGCTGAGTATTTTTCCAACCAGTTTTTACCTTCTTTGAGCTACGCCACGGCTGGTTAGGAACAAACGGTTTTTGACCAGCTTTCGCTTTGTCTTTATCCAGTTTGTTCTTTAGCCAGTTAGGCTTGAATCTCTCAGGTTTTGAAAAGCCGATACCAGCTTTTCCATTATCACTCAGCTTTGGAGAGTTCTGATCATCATATTTTACCGACTCAAAGTAGTCATATATCACGATGGCTTTGACAAAGTTCCTTGTTTTGAACAAGTCATATGCCGGCTGTGACTAGTACTGGTCTCTCCTTCACTGAATTCACTACTATTGAATCCCAAACCAGACTTATCATTGGCTAGTTTTTGACTCTCATTCAGTTTGTGAAGAGATCGAGAAGACCGATTCCAGGCGCTCACTACTTGATTCAATACTTCGATTTCAGCTTTGAGCTCACTGGTCTCATATTTCAACACATCATTCTCAGCTGTTAGCTTACTCAACTCAGTCTTCAAGCTGTCAATATTCTCAAGCTCATCAGAACTTGATTCAATCGAACTACTTTTTAGACTCATGTTTTCAGCTTTAGCTTCCTCGAATGAGTTAGAAAGCTTCCTGTACTCTTTGACCATGTCGTTTAGTGCTGTGACAAGGTCTTCTCGTGTAAATTCAACATTGGAGAAATCAAATACCTCATCATCAGACGTTTGGTCAGCCATTAGACAGTGAACCTCCTCCTGTTCACTATCACTGTATGATGAGCTGCTGGAAGAAGATTCTGAATCACTATCTGCCCAGCTCTTGGTGCTTTTCTCAGCAACCAACACCTTGCGGTCATGCTTGCGACTGGGTATTTTGTCTCCTCTTGGTTTCATCCTTCTGTCTTTCGACCTTTCTTTGAATTTGTCTTTAGATCTTTCGACAGTTCTTTCATCATCTTCCTCATCTCTCCTGTATCGCTCTTCTTTCTTGTCATCTCGGCTGTATTTGTCATCCTTCCTGGGTCTGTTTCAATCAGCTGCAAAATGACCTGGACGATCACAGTTATAACATTTCAAATCAGATACAGTTTTATCATTTTTATAGCTATTGTAAGGAGATGAAGGGTTGAAGGATCTTCTCATGAATTTCCAAAACTTATTTACGAAGAGGGACATGGCATCGTCACTGAGCTGGTCGGCAGACTTGCTGGTGCTAGGAGAGCACTGTTCAGTAGTTGTATTTGCTGCCAAAGCTTTCGTTGGTTGAGATGTGGAGGGACCAGCTTCTGCTCTTGTCTCCAACTCAAAACTCATAGGCTTTCAAGTTGGCAAACAGATCGTGCAACTCCAGCTTGTTCAAGTCTTTTGATTCCCTCATAGCCATTGTCTTCACATCCCACTTCTTGGGCAATGCTCTCATCACTTTCAGTGCGCCAAAGCTTTCGTGGTTGAGATGTGAGGGACCAGCTTCTGCTCTTGTCTCCAACTCAAACTCATAGGCTTTCAAGTTGGCAAACAGATCGTGCAACTCCAGCTTGTTCAAGTCTTTTGATTCCCTCATAGCCATTGTCTTCACATCCCACTTCTTGGGCAATGCTCTCATCACTTTCAGTGCCAGCTCTCTGTTGCTGTATTCTTTCCCAAGGCTGTTCAACTCTATGACAATTGCACTAAATCTTTCGTCAAACTCAGTCATGGTCTCTCCATCCTTCATATTGATGGACTCATGCTTCTGTTGAGCGACTGCTAGTTTGTTCTCCTTCGTTTCATCGCTTCCCTCACATATCTGGGTTAGCTTCTCCCATATATCTTTAGCAGTAGGACAGTTCTTGATCTTGCTAAACATGTTCTTGTCTTTGTCCAGCATCTTGAATAGTATGTCCTTTGCCACGTTTTCTAGGTTCGCCTTTTTCTTGTCCTCATGGGTATATTCGTGTCTAGCTTTCTCAAGAAACTGAGGTTCGCCATTTGATACAGCAAATGCCAGATTGGGCTTCATTATTTTCAATGGTCCTTCTGTGATGACATACCACATGTCATCATCCATAGCTGCTAGATGAGCTTGCATCTGAATCTTCCAATCATCATATTGTTCCCTCGAAAACAAAGGAATCTTGTTGTGAGAGATCGACATATTAAGATATAGTAAAGCACGAAAAATAACTGTTCAATAACTGAGATCGCAGGCTCTGATACCAATTGATGGTCCCAGAAATAGGATCAATATGCGTATAGGAGTTCAGAAGGGGGGGGGGAATGA
>KV004000.1:15054-36153 GCA_001598015.1 Dorcoceras hygrometricum | reverse complement strand
GAGCTTTGTTAGAATAACTTCAATATGCGAAAAGCTCGAGAATATATTTTGACAGCGTGACCGCAATGATAATGAGAGTGAAGGATAATTTCTTCAATCCAGCTTCTGCTATTTATAGGCTTCGATTTCAACGGTCATTAAATTATTCAAAGGAAATAAATCCCGTTTGAATTTCTGTCAAATTTGTACACTGTAATTCCTGCTCCACCAAGAGGCAAGTCGCACAATGTCAGAGCAAATTTGGCGTTGTACCATATTTGTGCAAACTCCGTAAACCGCTCTCTGATGTAGTGTACTATTTACCAATAATAGTACTGATACTGTTCCCTCAATTAATGGAAAATGTACGATTCAATCTTCGCCCTTGATTTCTTCTGATATGAACGTTTGAATCGATTCATAGTTTGCGCAATTACTGAAGACTTGAATCTTTGATAGGTGTACAACGGCTGATCGCTTCAACGACTGATGATATGCACCAGCTGGTCGCTTGAAATGTTTTACTTCAAAATGTATCGGCTGGTCCAAGATCACTGTAGCTACCTGCTGGTATTCCTTATCGCAAAAAGCATCTACTGAATCTTAGCGCGAAGGAAAAACGCTGTCGTATCTATTTATCCAAACGACATCGTTTATCTTCCACTAATATTAAGTTCCATCGACTGGTAAACAATCCACTGTAGCTCTCTGCTGATTTTCACTGTAGCCATCTGCTGAATTTTACTGTAGCTACCTGCTGAATTATCAACGCAAACTCCAATGACTGAGATTATAGCGCTAGATCAAAACGCTGTCGTTTCAACTTATTTGAACGCTGTCGTTTTGACTAATCCAAACGCTGTCGTTTTGTAATCCTTAACAAAACACGCTCTCTCTCAATTGCTTGCGCCTGCTGATTGCTAATCATCTGCTGATTCTTTCACCTGCTGATTCCCTCTGAATAAACATTCTGCTGAAATCAACTATCAACTGTTAATATCACGACTGATCCACTGTAGCTTACAACTGATAGTTCCAACTGCTGAATCAATCACCATCGGCTGAAAATATTCTCTTGTTAAATTGTGATGGCTGATTTGTCCAATAGCAACTAATCTTATTTTGTTATCACCAAAACTAATAAATTTTATCCTAACACACGACAACATCCACAATATTAGAATTTACCTATCAAACCAGACTTAGTTTTGGTTCGACTAGCATTTTCAACTTCGTGGAGTCAAATTCGGACGTTGTCATTCACCAAAGAAAAGAAGAACATCATAATTTTTCATGAGTTGGAATCTGAAATGCTCAGTGTTTCAAAATCAACATCAACAACTCCGTAAAATACCGTTTTAATTCCCAACATACACTCACTGTGAACCCACTCAGTAAACATACAATTCAATATCAGCAAACTATGAACAAAGGCTGATATTAAACATAAATTAGGCAAGGAATTTAAAAACGAAGTAAAAACAATACATATGCTTTCATGGTGTAGCAAGAATCAGATTTTACTTGCCTCAATACAGGAGAACACGAAAACACAGCAGGTCTAGCAGCAAGTCTCTCCAAGCACCCCAGCGAGTTTCCTATGGTTTCTTTGATGAAAAATGAAGATTTTTCTTGCAAACATTGGACTTATAGTCCAATGTACCATAGGCATGGGAGTCTGACTTGTAACAGGGGAAAAACACTTGAGTAGGCATGGTGTTCCATACCTACTTCTCCAGAATTTACTAAAAATCCCCTGTTACTATTTTAATTTGTTAAAACAATACTCTCATTTTAATAAAAGTCATCCTCCCACTCGAAATTCATTTTATTTTCAACCTCCAAAATCACCCAGCTGGTGCTTGGAGTAATAGCTGGTCAGACCTTGCATCATGTCTCGCATTTGGAAAATAAGAAATCAGCTTTTCAATTAAGCAAACAAGCTGAAATCTGAAATTAGAAATGAATCCTCGAATTATGAAGATGAGAATTTGTGTTCCTATGGATTTTGGGGCGCTAAAAATCTCCTCCGAAAGAAGCACCTGCTGACATCAGCCCTGAGAAGCAGAAGAAGCTTGATACATGATGGGAACATGATCTCAAAGCCAAGTGCTATATGTTGGTATCGTGTCCAACAAACTGCATATGTGGTTTGAGGAAGTTGTGCATGCTGCTGAAATCCACCAGAACCTCAAAGAACTGTCTGAGGAGAACCTACGAGCTAAGAGATGCACTACAAATAAGGAACTCATGATGAGCTGCATGCAATATGGGACTTTGATGCACGAGCGTGGGGTGTACGTGATTGGGCTCATTGAGAAATTGGGAAGCCTCGATCTCGAACTTCCACATGAGCTGTCTGTGGATTTGTTACTTCTCTCTCTTCCTCCTCCGTTCAATAGTTTTGTGGTAACTTCAATATGAACAAACTGGAGGCCAGTCTTGAAGAATTGGTCAACATGTTGGTCGTGTTTGAGGGAACCATCAAAAGGAAAAACATGTTCTCCTGATGGGCTCGTCTTCCTCTGTGAAGAGGGGGCCCATAGGCAAAGGGAAGAAGCGTTCTTCCCAGCCCAATGGGGCGCTGCCAACATAAGCCAAAGCCGAAGTCTTCCAAGTTGGCAATTCTGATGGTGTTTGCAACCACTGCCACAAGCCGGGACACTGTCAAAAGGAACCGCGATAATCAAAACCCCGCACAAATATGACACGTTAGGATAGTTCTTATATGCCTAAGAAGGATGAACAAGTTAGTGGGAGAGAAGATGTTTGAAATGTCAGACATCAACTCCCTGCCTACTTGTGAGTCCTGTATAAAAAGGAAAATGACTAAAACACATTTTAGAGGCAAGTCTGAGCATGCAAATGGACTCTTGGATTTGATCCATACAGACGTGTGCGACCCACTTAGTATCGATACTAAACATGGGCACACCTACTTCATTGCCTTTATCGATAATCACTCAATGTATGGGTATTTATATTGAAATATAAATCCGAATCCTTTGAAAGGTTCAAGGAATTCAAAAATGAAGTATAAAACCAACTGACAGAAGTATTAAAGCTCTTCGATCTGATCGATGTGGGGAATACTTAAGCAAAGGATTTTGGATTATCTTACGAGAATGTGATTATCTCTCAGTTAACACCTCCAGGAACACCACTACTAATGACGTAGAGAAGCATTGTAAATGAACCCTGATGGACATGGTTCGATATGTGATGAGCTTTACTGAGCTTCCGCCCTCGTTTTGGGGCTATGCATTCGAATGACGGTACTGTTGTTGAACAATGTTCACACTAAAGCAGTGAAAAAGACTCCATATGAGATATGGATGAGCAAACCGCCCAGGTACTCGTACTTGAGAATATGAGGATGTCATGCTTACGTGAAGCTGACAGTGAGAGATAAAATGGATAATCGATCCATCTTATGTTACTTCATGGGGTATCCAAAGAACTCAATTGGATACTATTTCTATAATCCCACGGAAATAAAAGTGTTTGTTTCCAAAATGACATCTTCTTGGAGAAGAAATTTCTACTGGATATTGAGGTAAAGATGATAGAACTCGAAAAAATTCGAGATCAACCCAAAGCGAGTATTGTACCTCCCACACCTCAAGAACCAATCATTGAGGAACAAGCTCCTAAGAGATCCGAAAAGGTCCCTAGACCTCCCGTCCAATATGGTTTCCTACTTGAAGAGGATCAAGGTGATCCTGATGTTGGAGGCGATCTAAGAAACTTTAAGGAGACAATTTCTGATGTTGATTCTTCATTATGGATTGAAGCCATGCAGTCCGAGAGACTCCATGCGCAAAAATCAAGTTTGGTCTTTAGTAGATCCTCCTAAATGAATTGTTCCGATAGGATGTAAATGGATCTACAAAGGTAAACTTGAGCCTGATGGTAAGGTACTGACCTTCAAGACGCGATGGTGGCAAAAGGTTACACTCAAAGGCAATGTGTTGACTTTGATGAAACGTTTCCACCAGTCTCTATGTTCAAGTCCATAAGGATAGTTATAGCCATGGCTACATGGTATGACTATGATATATGGCAAATGAATGTGAAGACTGCGTTCCTTAATGAAAACATTAAGGAATAGATCTATATGATGCAGCCTGAGAGATTCGCATCTGTGGGAGTGAGCATAAATTATGAAACTTCAGAGATCAATTTATTGTCTCAAGCAGGCATCAAGAAGTTGGAACATGAGATTTGATGAAACGATTAAGAAATTAGGTTTCGTCAAAAACCCGGAGGAACTGTGCGTGTACAAGAAGTTGATAAAGGGCATTGTGACGTTCCTCATACTTTATGTTGATGACATTCTACTCAATGGGAATGATGTAGAAATGTTGCAGTCAAAAAAAGTATGGCTCTCTGGAAAGTTTGTGATGAAAGGACTTACTTGAAGTATCCTATATTTTAGGAATTCAGATCTATAGAGATAGATCGAAAAGGATGCTCGGACTCACCCAAGAGACCTACATCGACACCATACTTAAGATGTTATCTTTGGAGGAGTCTAAGAGAGGACATCTACCTATGTGTCATGGGGTTACTGTATCCAAGTCAATGTCTCCAAGACTGACGAGGAGATAGAAATGACACATGTGACGTATGCATCAGAAATATGTAGCATAATGTATGGTATGATATCTACTAGGTTGGATGTCACCTATGCTCTGAGTGTCACGAGCATATATGAAGCCAACCCCAGCAAAATGCAATGGAAGGCCATGAAGGATATTCTTAAGTACTTGAGAATGACTAAGAATATGTTCATGGTCTATGGGGTGTAGAATTAAAACTGGAAGGCTACACTGACTTTAGCTTCCAGAGTGATGTGGATAACTCGAAGTCAACCTCTGGATTTATATTCATGCTCAATGGAGCAATGTTGCTAGACGCTTTCCCATGGCCCGATGGGTAAGTCCAAAAATGCGTTTTCAGAGTCACAAGGAATTGTGAGCCCACGGCTAGCTATATCCCTGAACCATTGAGGGTCATACAGGTACTGGTTTCTCAATTCCCGTACGGGTTTGGTACTCAAGGTGTTGAGTATAATAGAAGGAAGGTCGGGAGTATGTGTGGTGCCCTAGTCCACCGATTTATTAAATAATCTCGAATGTATGAAGAAAAAGCGTACAACCTTTTCAAATTTTAGGATTTCAAAGGGAACATACGATTCAGGGATGATTTTGAGATTTTAGAGAACAGTCCAGATTAGAATAACAACATGGTGCTACTATTAGCTTGGAGAATAAAAGTCGGATCACGAACATAAAACAACTCAGGGTGAGAAATCAGATTAGGGATTACGATATTAAGAAGCTGAGAAAAATTACACGAACTTATCTCATTCAAACGTGGAAACAATTAATCGTAATACAATTTGATACAGAAACACAAAATGGCATGTTTGTTCAATGATCATTACAACAAAAGAGAGTAAATCTGAAACAGCACAGAAATGTAGGTCCATCGATAAACAACCCAGTTTGCTCCAGTTCCCACCAGCCAGCTCACGGTAAACCCCCTCATTTGCAACCATGAAGCTAGTGCGCCTAGGGGTCCAATAGGTAAAGTCTATGGTGAACTATTGCCCATTATCATTGATGTTTGGAGGGACACCCCGGTCCGTCGACCGACATCCACACTCCCTTAAGCTGACCATCTGTTATCTTTGTCACATATCATAGAACTTTGAAATAAATTTCCTTTAAACTTTATGAAATATGAAATGGAAAATTCTATCATTCCTCCTTCTTAACCTTGCCATAAAGCATTAAAATATTTGCACATACTAATGCTAAAGCTCCATTTTATTTGAAAAGACTGCTGAGAGTACTACTGAACACAACTGAAAAATGAACTCAGCTCAGAGTAGACAACAGATCGTAGCCTAGTTGCATGATAGAAAAAAGATCATGACTGGTTGGTCAACTCAGTTAGATAAAGTCAACACAACTTAGAACAATCGAGCTGAATTAAGAAGGTCAAACAAAGTCAACTCAGCTTAGGCAATTCAGATTAGATCGTGAGCCTAGAGAAGCTCAGAGGAGGAAAAGAGATCACGCGCTTGGAACAACTCAGAAGAGGAAAAATAGATTACTGAAAACAGATCATGAACTTAAAAAGAAACATCCAACTCAGCTTAGAGTAATGAAGGCAGATCGTAGGTTCAATTCAGCTCAGGGAAATATTAGATCGCAAGGGTAAACTGGAACAGTCCGGAGTTCAAACTACGAACCGAAATCATCAAACGAATCAGATTAGAATAATAAACGGAGTACCGAAAATAGCTTGGAGAAGTTTGAATCGATTAGCTAAGCTTATTAGATCAGAACAGAGTTCTAACTAGCCACCTTTTTTTATCAGCTCAGAAACCTCATCTTAGCCATCCAGCACGAAATAAACACTGGAAACACCCAGAGAACTTACTTAGAAACTACTTTCATACATCCCAGAAATTTAAAAGAGATGACAGCTCAAAATGTCACAGGAGTTCTTCTGTTATCATGCGAGAACTTAAAACCTTTATCTGAAAACGCTACAAGCGTACAGATCATAACATCATTTGAAAAGCATAAAATGCTACTCAAAACTCACAACAACACGCCAAATCGAACATAATATCCTTTCACAATAGCAGCAAGAAACATAGTTTTACTTGTCTCAAAGTTGAACGACAGTTGCAGAGAATAGCTCTGGCTTTGAATCTTCCACAAGCACGAGAGAAAAATCTTTAGAAAGCTAAGGAGAAGGTCGTCGGTTGGATTCTATTTGGAGAAAAATCTTAGCGCCTCAAATGGTGAATAAAATGATTAAGTTGATGTGTAGTAGTTTTTAAAGTACTACACAGGTATGGGCGCCTACCAACCGAAATAATTTCTTTGAAAATATTTTTTTTAAAAAAACTTGAACTGTGCTTGGGTTCATCTTTTGGGAACTATTCATGAACTGCCTCACTTAAAAAAACCGAAGAAATCATCTCAGGCGAAAACTGAAATGTTAAATTAAAAATAGCAATTTAACCATTTGAAACAATTTAAGTAACTCTTAGATTTACGGATTTTCAAGGTGCTACAACTCTACCCCCTTAAATAAAATTCCTTCATCAAAATTTAACTCACGGAAATAGCTCCGGGTAACGACTACGCATATCTGCTTCAGTCTCCCAAGTTTCTTCCCGTTCTGAGTGCTTCACCCATTGAACTTGACCATTGGAATGCATCGATTCCTCATTCTTCTGTCTTCTTAAGAAGAATAAGCACTGGATCTTCTTTGTAACTCAGATCAGGCACGAGTTAAATGGGTTCGTAGCTCAATACGTGCGAGGGACTTGGAATGTACTTCCTAAGTACTGATATGTGAAATACGTTGTGTACAACATATAGTTGAGGAGGTAGTGCTAACCGATAAGCTAATGTCCCAACTCTTTTTAAGATCTCAAAGGAACCGATGTATCTAGGACTCAGCTTGATCTTTCTTCCAAACCTCACCACTCTCTTCATGGGTGCTACCTTGAGGAATACATGATCTCCCACTTCAAAATTCAGCTTACGACGATGATTATCAGCATAACGCTTTTGTCTACTCTGTGTAGTCCTCATCCGATCACGTTGATAGGATCAATGGAATTGAAAAAGTGTTTAAAATGAGCGTACGAGTTCAGAAGGCGGGGGGGGGGGTTAATGAATTCCTTCGATTTTTGATTTTTCGACACCTTAACACTGTTTTTACAAGCCTCACTTAACTCAGATCTGAGTTACCAGATCTGAGGCTCTCAGTTCTAATCTGTTCTCTCGGTTAAAAAAAATTATGCGGAAAGAAACCGATTGAACAGTGATTAATAAAAATACGATGCAATAAATAAAAGATAGAGTTCAGAATTTGTTTAACGTCTCTCCTTCTTCCTTTTCAGGAAGGTTCCATTAGAAGAAATTTGATGTTTACAGCTCCTGTAGACACCCAGTCACGCAAGCCTCACTTGACGTGAACTCCTAGCAACTCCAAACTACGCAGATCACACTGCTGTTTACAATCAAAGATTTTGCGAACTGCTTCACACAGCGAGTTTGTTACAGACTCAATCTGATATTACAATGAAATACGAAACAAATTAGCTCTGTAAATCTTCTGGTTCTTTGAACAACAAGAACAGTTTAATAATGTAAACCAGAAGATATCTCGAAGATCATATCAACGAAATATCTGAAGGAATGTGAGATAGTATGTGCTGGTATGTCGAATACTGTGAAAGATGAACTTTGTAAAAACCAGTGATTGAGAGAATGAGAGCGTAAGGTGTCCAAAGAGCTTCAAAATCACCGAGAGCTTCTTCGTTTGAAATCTCCAGCTATATATACTCTCCCATCTTCAACGGTCATTAATTATCCAGTAGACACAAACCATATTTGCATATCTTCATCGTATCACCGCATTAAATGCTCCATTAATACTATGCAAAAGGTTGTCTGCGCTTGTCAGAGTTGAGTGACTTATATACCAAAATAGGTAAACATCGGTTGTTTACCAACTCTACATACTGTGCAACTATACTCAAAGAAGCTATGATCTTGTCTCTTCAATTCAAATTATTTAACAGGCTTTATGCAATTAAATATCGATCGTAGATTAATCTGGAATAAACATCTGATAATATCTGAAATCCGCTCTTTTATATATGTAAGCTTTTACGAACTTTTCTCTCTTTAACTTCTCTCTTTTCTTTATCGATATCTCCAGATCGGAAACCTTATTTTTGTCTCTTTATCTGTACCAGTGTCAAATCTGAAGTCTTGTCTCCTTTAAAAATATATCCCCCTTTGTGTAAAGACGTAATTCTGCCAAATCTGAAATCTTCGAAATAACTGAATATCTGAAAAACCATAATCTGATCTGACTTTAGTTCCCGAAGTCTGACAAATAACAACTGATATACTTGAAAGGATTTTGTAACCAAATCTGAGTCTGTTTCTTATCAGATCTGTTAACGTAGCCTCTGAATCCAAATCTGATACCCTCTGATCTGATCTGATACAAAAGCCTCTGTACTGAAACTGATACTGAAATACTTGACCCGATAACTATCTTAACCCGAATACCTAAATCTGATATACTCTGATCTGAATTCTTCAACCCAAATAACTGAGATCTGAATTCCTCTGTTAAATACTATTCGCTCTTTTCTGATATGAAAAACTTATCCTGTTAGCTCAAATCTGATAAATGCTCTTCCTAAAACAACCACGAATACTAACGGTCCAGATCTGAAAAACTTCCTTCTCTTCTGTGAATACTTAACATCCAGATCTTAATCTTAAGTTCAGTTCTTAGCCTTATTTTTGTTTTCACCAAAACTTATAAATTATATCTTAACACACGTAATCTTCTGATGGCCCCAGCTATTTTCTCAACTATATCTGGACACAGATCAGCTCTCTCACCTACATCGTCCCAGTGAATAGGTTATCTTCACCTTCGTCCGTAGAGGGATTCGAAGCTTCATAACTTTTATTGTAAGCAAATTTCACCAAAGAAAGCTTCAAATTCCAGCTTTCTGCAAATATAATGGTGCACGGAAAAAGCAGATCTTCCAGTATTTGGATCACTCTCTCAGACTGGCAATCAGTTTGGGGATGGAAATCCATGCTGAAGGCTAACTTGGTCCCCATGGCTCAATGTAATATCTTCCAGAATGCAAATGTGAACCTTGGGTCCCAATCTGATACAATTGACACCGGAATTCCATGAAGCCTCACTATTTTCTTGATATACAGCTCAACGTTCTTATTCATATCGTAGGTGTCTTTACTGGTAGAAAGTGAGCTGACTTGGACCGTGAAGGGTTCTGGTAGACCTACCACGAAATCCATCATAATATTTTCCCACTTCCATCCTAGTATCGGAAAGGTCTTAGCATCCCAGCTATTTGTTGAGGCTCAGCTTTAACTTGCGGACAGGTTAGACACTCGACGACAAATCTGGAGATATCCCGCTTCACTCCTGGCCACCAATATAGTGTTTTCAAGTCTTTATACATTTTTGTACTTCCTGGGTGAACTGAGTATGGGGTGGTGTGAGCTTGAACCATGATATCAGCTCGTAGAGTATCTACACATGGAACCCACATTCTACCTCGATGTCTCACAATACCCTCTTCTGTCGTATAAAGATTTCCACCCTTCTCTTCATCCTGTTGTTTCCACTTTAACAATTGTCCGTCTCTCGCCTGACCCTGTCAGGCCTCGTGCTCACATCAGAGTAAAACCATGCAAACACAAGCGGAAGCTACTAAAAAGTGGTTAAAATTT
This sequence comes from Dorcoceras hygrometricum, assembly GCA_001598015.1. NCBI lineage: Eukaryota > Viridiplantae > Streptophyta > Magnoliopsida > Lamiales > Gesneriaceae > Dorcoceras > Dorcoceras hygrometricum. Next base: position 25,846 of record KV004000.1, on the reverse strand, counting down.
TTGCTTTTGGCCTGACAGAAAGATAACATAATTTAAAATACAACAATACTTAAAATAATCCCAGTTTTATAAATCCACAACACCACAAACAGCAAGTACAATAATTGCCCAACGACGGAATACAACACAAGTACTAAAAGACTGCCAGCTATATAGATCTAAGCATCACCCGGGACATCCCACCCGCAGTGATACCAGTGCATATAATTAATTATAACTGGGACACACTAACTACCTCCTGGGGCACCTCCAGCTGGCTAAAACCACGACCAGCTGTAAAACCTGGGATACCTGAAAACAAACAGGCAAACAACACAACAGCCCCAGAGGGACCTCGAGGTCAAACCCCAGCACGGAGAGCAACTATAAAACAGCAATGAATAGCAAAAGATAAGATGCAGATGCTATGCATGAAGAACGGTACAACAGTCAAAGGCTACAACTGAACAAAGAGCCAAGGAATTCAAGCACAGCACCACAGCTGATAACAAATTCTGCGAAGAAAGGTTAGTGGCCACTGGTGTATGTACAAGCATACGGGAATTACCCGCTCATCTTTACACCACACCCAAAATACCAGATGCATCAACAACTCAACCTGTTGTTGCCCAAACCATGTACTATGGTAGTTAATCACTCGGCGCATGATGGCTAATAAAGACCAGCAGGGAGATGAGAGTGCGGCATTGTCGCTCGCCCTCAAAATCTGGTAAGAACAGAACAGCAATAACAACAGGACATGGCTGCAACAGCTGAATGGAATTGATAATGCGTATGCAATGCAACCGTTAAACCAGCACATAAACAACATGTCGGGGAACCACGGCGGATCCGGATCACGCCTCCCGGCGAGGCAGCGGAAGAACAAAATTTTGGCGGGAGACGATCAATACAATTCAATACAAACAGGCTATGACATTCATAGGGTGTTTAGATGACTACCTTGATGGCAACTCGTGCCTGGCTCCGACCAGTTTCTCGAGGAAACCGGCACTTCACGGTAGATGGCGGTAGATAACGTCAATCAGGTCCACGACCGGAAGCGAGACTCCTTCTCTATGACATTCATAGGGTGTTTAGATGACTACCTTGATGGCAACTCGTGCCTGGCTCCGACCAGTTTCTCGAGGAAACCGGCACTTCACGGTAGATGGCGGTAGATAACGTCAATCAGGTCCACGACCGGAAGCGAGACTCCTTCGTCAGCCTGCACTAGAAGGCCTGATGAGATCGGCGCGGACGGATTCTCCTCGTCAAGTTGGCCGGAACAAATTCTGGTGACTCGAAGCGGCGGCGGCGGCGGCGGCGCTAGGCGGTGGCGGCGGCGGCTTGTTTAGAGAGGAGGGGGCGGCTACTTTGCTCTAGGTTTAGGGTTTGTGTAGTAGTGTTGTTATGATAATTAAGTCTAAGTCTATATTAAATAGACTTAGTGATGGACTTGGACCGGCCCAACGGGCCCGGGTCCAATGGATGAACATTCGGTTCATCTCCATCACCGTGACTTCATCGTAACTCCGATCTTCGATCAGATCGGACCGATCGACTCAGTTTCCAAAACTGAATACTATGATCTGAAAAACCATTTTTCAGAACCCCAGCACAAAATGACCGTTTTGCCCCTCAACAGCGTGAAATCACGATTTGACCCCTGTTGACTTTTAGGAAGTCGCACTCCCCAAAATCCTCTTCGTATGCTCAACACATTGAGCTCAGTATCCGTGCGGGAATCTCGAATCCAGTACTTGTGTGACCCTCAATGATTTAGGGATACAGCTAGCCGTGGGCCCACAACCATTGTGGCTCCGAAATCACAATTCCAAACTTGCCCATCGGATCATGGTAAGAGCGTCTAGCAACATCGCCCCATGATCCCCTAGGTATCACTGATAGTGCCTGCAAGAACCATTTGGTCGTGGTTAGCGTACAGTACGGTCCTTTCAATCCATATATCCCGATCAGATCAACGACCATTGGTAAATGGAGAGTCGCTATAGATCCGATAGCTATGCGTACATCTTGGAGATCAAATAGTGACATCACGAGTGTAACTAGGTAAATACATTTACCTAAAACACTTCTAGTACTCTGGCCAGAGATTTTGTAATGCCCAGAATCATTAAGAGGAGAATTAGCTTAACGTTCCAACATTTACGAATTGATGAAGTTTAACTATGAGCTCGGATTTCTTCTGGAAGTGTTGGGTGATTCAGGAACTGTGTATCGTTAAATCGCGCTAAGTGTGAGAACCAGACGAAGTGACCAGGCGAAGCGATTTGATAAAATCAGCAGCAGGTTACTGTAGCTCGCGACTGGTGGAATTTTGAAATACAGTTGAAGCGTGAATCGTTATTTGTTTGGTTCAGCTGGAAGCAGACGCGCGAATACAAGAGTTAATGAGAAAGCGCCATGTGTTGGTTACTATACGAGGAATCAGCAGCAAGAATTCCTTACGCATCTGCTGGTTTATGTACCTGCTGGTCATTGATGTGTATCTGCTGGTTATTGATGTATCGGCTGGTTGATGATGACGTAGGTGCGACGTCGTCATTTTGGTAATAAACACAAACCAGTCGAGGTGAAAATGGTTCCAGCTGAGAGAATAATACGACAGCGTTTTGACTTATGAACAGGAACCTCGATACGATGTTGTTTTGCATGAATTAATAACCAGGCGAGGATTGGAAATCAGTCGATAGATTGTTGTATCTGCTGGTTATCTAGTCGAGAGAACAATGCGACACCGTTTTGATTATGAAACAGGAAATGTGGATACGATGTCGTTTCGACTATGTTGCGAAATCAGCCGTTGGAATAAGAAAGCGACCAGCTGCTGGTTTCTTTGAATAAAAAGGATACCAGCTGATGACATGTAACGACGTCGTTGGAAATTAGTTATAACGACATCGTTTTGAGTTTTGAAGTGTTGCGACTGGATTTATGTTGCGACTGGATTCATGTTGCGACTGGTTGCTACTACAACTGATTGTTGCTTCTGCTGAAGAACAAGAGAATGATATTCGAACCACAACTGAGAAAGATCAACAGCAGTTGAGTAATCTGTTTATCGTTATCCACTTTCGAAGCGGTGGGAGTATATCTTGTTTGAATACTCAGCATGACACGTGGAACTCGAATTGAATACGTTGGAAATGCTACAGAAATACAGAGATCGTTGTCTATAAATAAGAGTGAATTTGAAATGCTGAGAACATCTTGATTTCAGCTATCGACCTTTGACCTTGCGAGTATCTCCGGAAGTGAGGAACAGAGCTTAAGAACACTGATTGAAGTATTTGAAAACAGAGGAACAAAGGTATAATCTGACAGAAGAGTCAGGAACTAGATTACTCGAGAATGATATTTCTTGAGTATTCCGCTGAAATCACATACATATTTGATTACTGTTCTTGATGTAGAAATGTTCTTGAATTAGAACTTGAGTTATGTGTGTGTCGATCCATCACAGGTAGTGGATCTTTTATATTTGCATGAGTTTGCATATTGAAGAGAATTGAAGCGATTCTAATGCCCAGGACTGAGTTGGCCTGATTTTCGAAGCCGGAGATGGTTTCGATAGATGAATATTCATGTCAAGATCGGATACGAATCTTGATGGCGTCGAACTGATATGGAATCAATTCTGAGATTGAAAAAGAGAACTAGAATCATTTCATTTCATTGCATTTGTTTTCCAGTTGACAAACTGTTATGCATTTTAATGTTATTATTCATACCTGCTGATTATACTGAGATGATTCTCACCGGAGTTTATCCGGCTGTTGTTTTGTTTTGTATGTGTGCATGACAACAGGAAGAAAGAACTAGTGGGGAGCAACCACGGGTAGCGAGAGATAACTACCTAGACGTCGGATCAGCAGCAGGAAGATTAAACACCAGCTGATAGTCTAGATGTTTGGACAATTGGTCTTAGGTTGCTCAAATCTGGTTTTGTATATAAGACATAAGCGTGTACTAGTAAACTTAGTTTGTAATCGCTATGAACCATGAAGCATTCGTATAAATGAAGACTATTTTCGATACAAGTTGAACCCTTTTTGCTTCTGCTGGTTTACGCTTCTGCTGGTTGAAAAAAAAATTTTTTTTTTTAAGTAACTTATGTCTGAACCAGATTAGATTTTTTAAACTTGTTTAGTTTAAACTATTAACCTACTGATTAAGATTAACGAATTAATGTGAGCAGAGAGCCACACAGATTTATACACTATTATCTCCTCAGATAGCATAGGATATCCACACATGTCTGCGAGCGGTGAATCCTCGACAACGATGCATCGACTCCTACATGCATCGGGCTCTCACCCAATCTCGCCGCCTGATGACCCCAAGTGAGTCGGCAAATGAGTCAAAGTGAGACGCCTATCATGTGGAGTCTCAATGACGTTTCGAGTCGTGAGGACTAATCGATACAACCAAGACCTCGGACTTATCCACTCGACAAATGGTAACCACTTGGAAAGTCCGAACGAGGGTAGTTCGATAGATCACCAGGTCACTATCTATCCGCATGCTCAGAACATCACAATGTTCCCTACCAATGAAACATGGTACTTCGCATCGCAGATACTAGTCTCGAGCTCGGGCGGCCTTATCCTCATTTTGACGGCCCAATCGACTAGGAACATGTTCAGAATACACAGTGACTATTAGATGTGTTTCATGATAGCCGTCATACCCACTATCACATCTAACCTACACTTTAGTGCATTATAGGTCTTTACTCAACGCAATTGTTAATCATCATACAACACAATGAAAGTAAAGAATGCCATATAAATAAATGCGAATATCATATATAAAGATTGTTTCATACAAGAGTCTATAAACCCACACGCCACAAGTTGGCTAGTTGGGCATCTACTCTAACAATCTCCCACTTGCCCTAAAGCCAACTACTCATCAGACGCAGTCCCATTGTTTCGCGATGTTTTCAAACAACGGTCCATGCAAGGGCTTCGTAAGTGGATCAGCAACGTTGTCCGCAGGGGCGACTCTCTCAACTGCTATGTCACCTCTAGCTACAATATCCCGGATTATGTGGTATTTCCTCAGTATGTGTTTGGATCTTTGGTGAGACCTAGGCTCCTTTGCTTGCGCAACGGCACCAGTGTTGTCGTAGTACACCGGGACTGGACCAACACCATTAGGAATGACGCCCAACTCTTGGACGAAATTCCTTATACAAACCGCCTCCTTAGCAGCAGCTGATGCTACGATGTACTCAGCCTCAGTGGTTGAATCCGCGATGGTGTCTTGCTTGGAACTCTTCCAAGAGACAGCACCACCATTGAGCATGAATACAAATCCAGAGGTTGATTTCGAATCATCCACGTCACACTGGAAGCTAGAATCAGTATAGCCTTCCAGTTTCAGTTCACCACCCCCATAGACCATGAACATATTCTTAGTCCCACCCCCATAGACCATGAACATATTCTTAGTCCCACCCCCATAGACCATGAACATATTCTTAGTCCCACCCCCATAGACCATGAACATATTCTTAGTCCCACCCCCATAGACCATGAACATATTCTTAGTCCCACCCCCATAGACCATGAACATATTCTTAGTCCCACCCCCATAGACCATGAACATATTCTTAGTCATTCGTAAGTACTTAAGAATATCCTTCACAGCCTTCCAATGCAATTGGCCGGGGTTGGCCTGGTAGCGGCTCGTGACACACGTGTCATACTCTCTATTTCCTCATCAGTCTTCGGACACATAGACTTAGATAGAGTGACCCCGTGGCACATAGGTAGGTGTCCTCTCTTGGACTCTTCCATAGAGAACTTTCCAAAACTGAATACTATGTCTGAAAAACCATTTTTCAGAACCCCAGTGCAAAATGACCGTTTTGCCCCTCAACGTCGGGAAATCTCGATTTGACCCGAGTTGACTTTTAGGAAGTCGCACTCCCCAATATCCTCTTCTTGTGCTCAACACATTGAGCTGATTATCCGTGCGGGAATCTCAAATCCAGTACTTGTGTGACCTCAATGGTTCAGGGATACAGCTAGCCGTGGGCCCACAACCATTGAGGCTCCGGAATCACAATTCCGGACTTGCCAATCGGATCATGGTAAAGCGTCTAGCAACATCGCCCCATGATCTCCTAGGTATCACTGATAGTGCCTTCAAGAACCAGTTGGTCGTGGTTAGCGTACAGTCCGGTCCTTTCAATCCATATATTCCGATCAGATCAACGACCATTGGTAAATCGAGAGTCGCTATAGATCCGATAGCTATGCATACATCTTGGAGATCGAATAGTGACATCGCGAGTGTAACTAGGTAAACACATTTACCTAAAAACACTTCTAGTACTCTGGCCAGAGATTTATACACTATTATCCCCTCAGATAGCATAGGATATCCACGCATGTCTGGGAGCGATAAATCCTCGACAACGATGCATCGACTTCTACATGCATCGGGATCTCACCCAATCCCGGCGCCTTACGACCCCAAGTGAGTCGGCAAACGGGTCAAAGTGAGACGCCTATCATGTAGAGTCTCAATGACGTTTCGAGTCGTGAGGACTAATCAGTACAACCAAGACCTCGGACTTATCCACTCGACAAATGGTAACCACTTGGAAAGTCCGAACGAGGGTAGTTCGATAGATCACCAGGTCACTATCTATCTGCATGCTCAGAACATCACAATGTTCCCTACCAATGAAACATGGTACTTCGCATCGCAGATACTAGTCTCGAACTCGGGCGGCCTTATCCTCATTTTGACGGCCCAATCGACTAGGAACATGTTCAGAATACACATTGACTATTAGATGTGTTTCATGATAGCCGTCATACCCACTATCACATCTAACATACACTTTAGTGTATTCTAGGTCTTTACTCAACGCAATTGTAAATCCTCATACACACAATGAAAGTAAAGAATGCCATATGAGTAAATGCGAATACCATATATAAAGATTGTCATATACAAGAGTCTATAAACCCACACGCCACAAGTTGGCTAGTTGGGCATCTACTCTAACAATCTCCCACTTGCCCTAAAGCCAACTACTCATCAGACGCAGTCCCATTGTTTCGCGATGTTTTTCAAAAAACGGTCCTTGCAAGGGCTTCGTAAGTGGATCAGCAACGTTGTCCGCAGAGGCGACTCTCTCAACTGCTATGTCACCTCTAGCCACAATATCCCGGATTATGTGGTATTTCCTCAGTATGTGTTTGGATCTTTGGTGAGACCTAGGCTCCTTTTCTTGCCGCAAAGGCACCATGTTGTCTCAGTACACCGGGACTGGACCAACTCCATTAGGAATGACGCCCAACTCTTGGACAAAATTCCTTATCCAAACGGCCTCCTTAGCAGCAGCTGATGCTGCAATGTACTCAGCCTCAGTGGTTGAATCCGCGATGGTGTCTTTCTTGGAACTCTTCCAAGAGACAGCACCACCATTGAGAATGAATACAAATCCAGAGGTTGATTTCGAATCATCCACGTCACACTAGAAGATAGAATTAGTGTAGCCTTCCAGTTTCAGTTCATCACCCCCATAGACCATGAACATATTCTTACTCCTTCGTAAGTACTTAAGAATATCCTTCACAGCCTTCCAATGCAATTGGCCGGGGTTGGCCTGTAGCGGCTCGTGACACTCAGAGCATATGCGACATCCGGTCTAGTCGAGATCATGCCATACATAATACTACCTATTGCCGAGGCATATGGTACTCGTGCCATACTCTCTATCTCCACATCAGTCTTTGGACACATAGACTTAGTTAGAGTGACCACGTGACACATAGGTAGGTGTCCTCTCTTGGACTCTTCCATAGAGAACCTCTTAAGTATGGTATCGATGTAGGTAGCTTGGGTGAGTCCGAGCATCCGTTTATATCTATCCCGATAGATCTGTATTCCAAGAATATAGGATGCTTCACCCATGTCCTTCATCGAAAATCTACTAGACAACCATACTTTAGTTGACTGCAGCATTCCTACGTCATTCCCAATGAGTAGAATGTGTGAGACCTGGATTTGTAATTGAGATTTATCGTTGGAATGAATCGATAAATAGAGGTTCTGCTAGTTTAAGATCTCTATTTGAGTGTTTGAGTTGCATTTTCGGGTTCCATTTCGTGTGTTGAACAATTCGGGAGATTTTGTATTTTCGCATACTTGAGGTACCTGCTGGGTGACGTGTCAGCTGGTTTTGTGAGCTAGCAGCTGGTCGGTGGTGAATCCAGCAGAAGCGCATTTTAGCACGAGATTCCTGAAACGCCGTCGTTTGCATGAAGTCTGGTTGCGTGTGTTGTGATCAGCAGATGCTTTAGAGTAGTTGCGTTGAGGACTAAACGACTGCGTTTAGATTAGTTGGCGCGACGTCGTTTGGATGTTGCGTCTGGTACCAGCTGGTAGTTTGTGTATGTGTGTCTGCTGGTTGTTCAGCAGATGTAGATGTCAACGCGAGTCAACCTTTCCTGTAGCTCGAAGAGGAAACGTCGTCGTTTCGTTGTTGCAACTGGGAGTCCAGCTGCGAGTGAGTTTCGCCGCTGTTGCTTGCTGCTGGTATTTTCGCGAGAGCTAGCGACTGGATGACGTCAGTGGAGTGACGTCGTTTGAATTAGTTGCAACGCTGCGTTTTGAGGTTGCGGCTGGAACCAGCAGAGAGAAGCGTTGCGTTGTTTTGTTCTTGCGACTGGATACCCAGCTGCTGGTATAGTATGCGACGTCGTTTGAGTAAGTTGGTGCGACGCCGTTTTGAGAACCGTCAGTGGAGTGACGTCGTTTGAATTAGTTGCAACGCTGCGTTTTGAGGTTGCGGCTGGAACCAGCAGAGAGAAGCGTTGCGTTGTTTTGTTCTTGCGACTGGATACCCAGCTGCTGGTATAGTATGCGACGTCGTTTGAGTAAGTTGGTGCGACGCCGTTTTGAGAACCAGCCGTTATTTATTTTATCGATTGTTGGAGAAATCAGCTGTTGGTTCTTGCGTCTGCTGGTTTGGGAAATTGTTGGTGTCGACTGGTTTTGTCGGTGGACAATTATTGGTATTGATTTTCAGTCGTTGCAAGTGATATTTATAGGAAGACTTGGTCTTCGAATTGTGGTATCAATTCCATACTTAGCAAATATTTCCAGCCTTTCGTTCCTTATCTTTCGAACCCTAGAACACTGTTCAGCCGTGAGCTTTCCGGCGTTTCCCATCGTTTCCGGTGGTTGTTTTGCTCGTGCGAGATAGCGTTGGACTCCTCTTGAGAAGCTCTTCCAATTCATACCAGTTTTAGAAGCTGTAATTGGCTAGTCGAGGAACGCGAAGTTGCTGCCGTTCGAGTGTTGAGTCGATTTGGTAGAGCTACGTTCTGGTTTTCGGTGAGATCTTGTTCCTAGCCATAGTTTTTAAGCTTTCTATGTAATTTTTGAGGTATATGGAGCAGCTGGTCGAGTGAGACTCCCAGCCATGAGCTGGTTTAGCAACCTGTTAGATTTACGTTGTGTATGCCGTGTGTTTAACAGGCTTTTACCAGAGTCTTCGGGATTTCTCGCAGGGTTAGTTGTTGACTCAGTATAAGGTACGGATTTGAGCTTGTTTTACAGCGAAGTTATGGCTTGGATGAATTGTAGTCGCTGGTATGTGGAATTGCCGTGCCTGCTGGTTGTGTCCTGTTGAGGATTTTGTATGCTATTTGTGCATTTGCTGCGTTGCATATGTTTATATGCTTGCATTCCCGCATGTTGCATACACGCATGGTATTCCTTTCCAGTTTTGGTAGTCTTTGTACCATTGTTGTATTGTTGTTTTATCTTACCAGGATGTGAGGGCGAGCGGTAATACCGCACTCTCATCTCCCTGCTGGTATCGTAGCCACCATGCGTCGAGTGGTTAACTACCACAGTTCATGGGCGAGACTACAACAGGTTGAGTTGTTTGATGCATCTGGTAAGTGGGGGTAGTGTCATGGCGAGTGGCTTACTACCACACTGTGAACACGCCCCGTGGCCACTGTTTGTTGTTGGTAATTCTTGGAGCTATGTTTGAGTTCCTTAGCTCCCTTGTGGGTCGAGCTTTTCGTTGTTCTTCGGCGTCTCATGCATAGCACCTGCATTTATTCCTTGCTGTTTATTTCTGTTGTATTATTGCTCTCCGTACTGGGGTTTGACCCCATGTCCCTCTGGGGCTTGGTTTGTTTCTTTGTTGCGTTGTTTTCAGGAAACCGAGGTTCTACAGCTGGTCGTGGTTTCAACCCAGCTGGTGGTGCCCCAGGAGGTGGCTAGTGTGTCCCAGTAGCATATAGCATATATATATATATATGTATCAGTTAGCCAGGGGATGCCCTGCGCTTTGTTGTTGTACCCGTAGGGGAATATGATACATGCTTGAATTATGTATGCTTTATTGTTGATTGTTTTATGATTTGGGAAACTTATTTTAAGTATCGTTGTATTTTAATATGTTTAAAATCGTCGGGCCTAAAAGCGAAAATTTTACCCACTTTTTGATAGCTTCCGCATGTGTTTATCTGTTGTGAGCACGAGGCCTGACATTTTGGTATCAGAGCTTAAACTGGGATAAGCTCAATTCCTTTGATCACACTTGAGTCTAGGCGCAGTGTTGCGTGTTGCATGTGCTTGACTTATGTGACTACGTGCTGCATATTTTGTGTTATATGCTTTCTTTGCTGTATCTGTTATGTTTTTCCTTATCCTGTTGAGTGTTTTAGATGCCGCCTAGACGTCGTGGTCGTAGTAGGGGTCTCTTCCAGGAATCAGGAGGACAGAATGAGGATCAGTATAGTGC